>QLON01003489.1:0-42345 GCA_003313675.1 Termitomyces heimii
ATCAACAATCAATCTATTACTCCACGACTCTCTTGGGATTCGAAACTGGCATCTGTAATCCCAGATTGGGGTTTGGAAGACACAGTTGCAACGAAACAAGCGTCGGTGATTGATCTTATGAGCCACCGAAGCGGAATACCTCGCCATGACTTCTCGTATAAATGGTCTGATAGTGTTCCGTTGATCGTAGGTTACTATCTTGAGCTTTACATAAATATCTGAACGCGTGATTCCAGATCAAAAAGCTAAAATTTCAGCGCCCTTCGGCAGAATTTCGCCAGCTTTGGCAGTATAATAATAACATGTACACGATATTGTCCTACTTGCCCACCGTGCTTTTGCCTTCCAAAATTCCTTTCGCGCGTTATGTAAAGCAACATATCTTGGATCCTCTTGGTTTGTCGTCTACGACATACTCTTACGATGTAGCAAAAACAGGTCATCTCGCCGATGGATTCACGAGGCAGGATATCAACTTCTCTGTCAGTCCCTTTATTGGAATACCTAAAACGTACCCATACTGGTCAACGATTGGAGGTGAAGATGGGAATAGTGAGTCATGAATGATTTACCCGAGCAACTCAATTGATCTCGTTCTTAAAGTATTATCGGGAGCAGGAGGTGTTATAAGCAATGCTGTTGACATGGTAAATCCATCAAAGCAATTTCTCTGTCTATACTTCTCTCAATTAACTCAGGCGACATGGCTTCAAATGCTGCTTCTAGACGGTGTTAAACCTGATACCAACACTCGGATTGTTGACGCTGATGTAATTCAGAAAGCAGCTACAGGAATCACAGTTGTTAATGGTGTAGCGTACGTTCATCCCTAATCAGTTTAGAAACACTGTGCAATAACAATCACTTTTAGGTCATTTCCAGAGCTATCACCCTCAGTCTACGGAGGTGGACAGATTGTGAGCACTTATAGAGGACATGGTGAGTGTGATAATGAGGCCTTGCACTCATCTACCTTATCTCAATGAGGCTGTAGAGGTTGTTGAACACGATGGTGGCGTCCCTGGTAAGCAGTCTTGTCGAACTCCTTCAAGGCTTCACCCCTAATTTTAAGCATAGGATTTACATCCTTAGTCACGCGCCTGCCATTTGACAACCTTGGAATTGCAGTCTTGAGTAATGATGATGACTATGGTGGCTTCATTATGAACATCATTAGGTACTATCTCATAGACGATGCTCTTGGTCTCGAAAAGATCGATTGGAATGCCAGGTATGCAATTTCCACTCAGGTTTCTTGTTTCGTGTGTCTTATGTTTGACAGATATAAGCAGTTGGTGACTTCGGCTATGCCGCCTCCTCCAGCATTCCCTCGTCCATCCAACGCAACCCTTCCATCAGTGCCTCTTACTTCTCTAGCCGGCGTTTATGACAACGGAGGGTACGGCAAGTCCGAGTTCTGTTATGTGTCTTCAGCATATTCTACCGAGTCCACATCGTGCCGAGAGCTGAATGCCAACCTCTCTACAATTCTTCCTGGGGCAGTAGAATCTGGTGTCCCGACATTTATCGTTAGGTGGGAAAGCCCTTGGGTCTCTCATATCAAGCTCAGCCACTTCGACGGAAACTACTTTAACATCAGCGCCTTGCGGAGTGTCGTCAGTTTCGTCATGCTTGCTATTTGTTTCTAAATAATGATGTGTCTGTCGCCTTCTAGCCAAATACAGATCAGGAATCCGAATCTTTTTGGACATACACTGCTCAAGGCCCTGGCACTAATGCCGAATTTGTCATCAACGGACATGATATTGGTCTAGCGCTTACAGGCATCTGGGGAGCTGGCACTGATGTCCCAGATCCCCAAGGTCCGACTGTTCGAGAACGCGCTGAAGTTTGGTTTGACAAGGTTTGAATGTGTAATATACTGTTGTCCAGAGGCACAATTTCTAGGTCTGATTCAAGTAAACTGTCAAGACATATATAGTCTTTCATTTTTTAGTCAATTTGGTAGGAAATGAAATTTACTTTCAAGTGATTTTATCAAAAGTGCCAAGAAAGCATGATCGTGGGTACAGACGCAAACGAGGAAGAAATAATGAAAACATCAAAGGAAAGGGTTCTGTTAACAGATACTTCTCGTCTACTTGTTAGATGTGATATAATCTAGATAACGATAACGATACGCACCTCGATCGATGTAGTAAACGACCGAAACGTTTCGTCTCTCTCTCCGATCAATATTTACTGGAAATATACAGTTCCTTTCCTCTCCACGAATTTCCCTCTCCTGTGCGACATAGACACGTGATAGTCTCACGTGCAAACGACGCATGTCCCGCAATCCCTAGTCCCCCAACGCCTATTATCTCTGCGTTAGGTCAAGTTTGTTGAAACTAAAACTAATAGCAGCAAGCCTAACGGTGTGGCCAGCACCTAGACAGACAACGTATTGCTTGATATAAATCTATAAGTACATGAGTTACTGGGTATAGTTTCGGGAATACGCACCTCAGTCGTTTACGATCCGACTGAGGTGATACCGTCTCCGCTTCCGATCCGTAGCCCTTAAACCGTACAGTTTTTCTCTCTATGTTTTCCCTCTGCAGTGCGCATTCCACGTGACTCTTTCGCGCCCCGCGCGTATCTCGATCTCACTCCAACACGTGTAAGTATAATAATATAGGTGTTGTATTAGTATCTTCGTGCATTATTATTCCGTGAGACGACGCACCCTCAGAACACACAAAAGGAACTGAGGGTACAGTATTTGTGAATGTATCTATATAGATTGTGAGTTCGACAAAACAGTCTTTTGGCCATACGGGCCCTGATGATTTGTTCGTGGTACTCCTTCACGTTGTAATATCAATCACAATCTAACAAAGTTCAACTCTAGGTTGGACACTAGCCCACATCGTGGCAAGAGTGTGGGTTAATATTCCACAAAGAAAACTAACCAGGCAATGCAGCTTCTTCTGATATCTATTTCAATCTGAACATATTTAAATATAGAATTCATTTGCCATATATCAAAGTGCATCCTCCCGCATCGACTCTTGCTTGGTGACATTCGAGTTGAGATGTTCGGGAGGGTGTTTCGTTGACCCTTGTCATACTTTGACCTAGGGATAATTAGTAACAGGGGACCATGAAGCGATGTCCATCGGTTTTGTGCTCCTGCAGTGATAGATTCACAACATTCAACCTCGCAAGTAGAGAGTTCACACTGGCACGTACTGTTTTGAGCTATTGGTCTAACTGCAAAGTCTGAAATACACTAAGCCTGCCGTAAATAGAGCTTCAAGTAAGGTTGTGCGACGAGCTCGAGAAAACCCATGATGCGTCCAATGATTGTTAGGGAGGACCCATAGGTACGCTCATGGTCGGTCAATTTGCAGAATTATGGCGAGAATACTCATAAGGTCAGAGAGAACGGAGGCATACAATGAATCGTAGATAGGTATATACTGGGAAATCGTCAATTAAGACGCGCTTGGTCCCGGTTCCTTCGGAAGTGGATGGCACCTGGGATACAGAAATGGAAGGCCAGATGGTTTGTAGTAGTCAGTAGGGTTGCATAGAGCCCGAGACATGTACATAGAAAGTGAGGGTAGACAAGAGAATCTTGTAGATCGTCAAGAAAGTTTGAAGAGCCACAGCCCTGACAGTGCATGAAATTACGAGGAATCAATGAGAACTGATAGAACAAACACACATCAAAGATGAGCTCAAGGAGTAATGATAGTTCTGGGGAAAAGTGAATTTCAATCTCAGCCTAACCCAACTATAAGCCATAAGTACAAGAAGAACGCAATGTCATGAATTGAGTTATTTCGTGTGCTCTGGATTTATTACTATGACTTACATAGTTGTTAGTCACTGCCCGCGTTCGGGGTCAGTCCCAGACACGAGTTGTTGGTCTCTTCTCCTGGTAATGCGTGACTCTGCACCCTCGAGGTATGTTCCCGAAACCATTCGCATTTCTTTACACAGGGTGTGGTAAACTTGTTGGAAACCTAATGATTACTGCACGTAGGTGTGACAGGCACCTAGACAGATCACGTATAAGTATGATATCCTCAGAACGTGTAAACGGAACTGTATTGTGTGTACCTAGATAGATCACGTATAAGCATGATATCTAGGTATGAGTTTATGTTAGTAAGTATGTAAGCGTTCATAGTAAACTCGCAGCGTACCCTCATAACGTGTAAACGGAACTGAGGGTACGTTAGACGTTGTCCTGTATATAAGTGTGTCGTCAGACAAAGCGAACATGACCCCTGCATGTGGCCCTGATGGTGTGGCCGTAGTATACCCTTCGTGCCTTCACATTCGTCACATCGCCACTCCACTCCAACAAAACTGACACCTCACTCAATGGGAATCAAAATTACGTAGATGTCATCGAGGACACCGTGACCTGAATGACATAAGTCAACGCAAACTTGAGATGCCAAAATGTGAACGAGATTCAAGGGACGAAGTAACTGGGGACACATTCGAGTAGCAAAAACACCTAGAATCACGTCAATGAGGATAAGGCTCATGAAAAGACCTTAGTGAGGTAGTTTAGAAGAAAAACAGGATGATACAGACGTATTGTCAAGAGCTGTAAGGGCGGTTGTTGCTGACTCTGCCATAGACTAAGGAAACGATATCCCAGAAGTAGAGATAAACATGGAAAGACAATCGATATTCTAGTATATGGGACCTTGTCGCTGGCAACTGTTTCGCTGTGGCTATGATTGTGGACAAGCCAAGTCAACAATCTGATAATTATAAGCATAGTCGTGCTAATAGAATCGAGAGTTCCTGCTACTTGGGAAAAGCATTGATCGCTAAATTTTTTATGATTCTTGAGATTTCTAAAAGTACATACCGCAAAATCTCGGGAGTATCCTCGATCCTTTTACCCAGTTTTGGATGAAACGGTTCGTGGAAGATGAGTCACTGATGTCTTGCCACAATGTGTATACGATGCGCCTGGAAAAAGTCAATTCGAATTATTTGTTGACTATTTTGCTTGTCCGCGACTCTATGGCTAGTCGGTCCGTATTGTAAGAGGCCGATTCGTTGTCCAGGGTGAAATAAATCTGATGATATGTCTTCTCGAAAACATCTCAATAACTATTCATTGTGAGCAATTAGAGTGGCATTGCGACGACGGTCATCAACGCACTGACGAAATGCTTAAAGGACTAAAAAAACCAAGTGTAAGGTCAAGGGCAGAGAGTAACGTTTGTGTATACATACACACATCCCAGCCTTCCCCAGAAAATTGATTCTAGGGTGCCTGTACTTAGACAGTTTTAAAGCCGACAAATGTCAAAAATAAGAATAAATGCTTCTAACTGAGGACCACTCGGAAGTTTAAGAATGTGAACGTTAGTCGAAAGAAAGTGCATCACGCGGCTAGATGTAGCGGCTGTGACATGGTATTTCCTTTTGTGTACAGAGATACTTCCTCTTCCTTGTGATTATACCTGCGATGCCAACCTCTTACTGTCCCGTCAGAACAAACGACTTTACTATCCGTTACGCAGAGTGGACTAGGCTCTGGGCTGCCAGTCATTTCCATAGCGGAAACCCAAACCGCTACAGTAGAACCTTACATACTGATTCGAATTCCTTCTTTTGTAAAGGTTGAGGGGCTCTGGTCTAAAATAGGGTCCGGCCTATTGGGCTGTCTTTTGGCACTGCATTCGATTGCTTCTGAGGTGGTCGATCTTCATAAGCAAATCGATCCTCGAATGAGAACCTCTACACTTTCACTCCCTATTGCACCTTCGAACTTTGGTAGTTTAACACTCCTATACAAAGTTGACGGTGAGTATGATCCAACATCTGCTTGTGCTGGATATTGATGAGTGATTTCTTGTCCTCCACCTCAGTTTTGCGCAATTAGACTTCCAGAGCGCCTGCTCACTTCACCTGCATGTTTACACGCCTGCGTACTCCAAGGCTGACAAAACTGATGGCGTTGAATCGCTAGCTGGCTATAGAAAAACTGAACATGCGCAACACCGATGTCCTGTCACCAGAGAATAGCGGTCCTGCAGAACCGTGAGACATTGTAGATGCTCTACCGCTCTGCGATGTGCATCATGGTTTGGTTGCATGTTCAAGTTTATCTAGCCAACGTATACAGAACGCTGTCTGAAACACGGGGATGGAGTGATGCGTACGACTTTCTACAGCGACTGGTTAGCTCGAGGACATGTGCAAGTATTCTAACTTGATTGGCCCTAATGTCCTTACAATTTTTTGACAGACATAGTATCATGCTATGTATGTATCGGACCCTGCTCTGTATACACTATTACAATTTGTAATAGTCATGAGGTATTGGTTATTGGAAGGTTTAACCTTGAGATATCTTGCGTTCCCCTTCCGAGTGTGTGAGCTGGCACTGCTTTGGCCGCTGCCCCGGCATCTGTTACAGCTGTTACCGGATAATGACGTCAGGAACGGTAAGCACGAGTCTGTTGAGTGCAGAGGGTTTATATTTAACATTTAATCAAGCTCTTCACAACACTTGACAGCGGGGACACCCGGAGCACACCCTGGCACGCGACCTATGTTAGATTATAATAACTACGGTCTCCGGCTGTCGTGCACGGACCGTGTTGGTAATACTATTTATATGGCCCAACTATGTGAAGAACATCCTCTTAGACCAGCCGTAAAGCTGCGAACATTTGAAATTTGATCTATGTTGCTATCACCACTCAGCTTGTCTGTTGCCGCTACGAGCAGTCTTCTGTTACTTCATTGGTTCCTCAAACCCAAGCAAGTAGTTTCCCTTCCACCTGGTCCGCCTGGACTACCTATCATTGGTGTAAGAAGCTACTTTTGTAATTTTAAAGCTACCATCTTACGGTCAGGTACAGAATGTTGCCGACATGCCTACCTCAAAAGAATGGGTGACCTTTGCCGAGTGGGGGAAGAAATGGGGTATGCGTGATGTTGATTCAATAACACAAGGTTTGACCTCTGCCAAGGTGGCATCATATCAGTCAAGCTCCTTGGACGCTTCATGATCATCGTCAATTCTGCGCGAGTTATGGCCGAATTCGACAAGCAAGGATCTATCTATTCTGATCGACCGAAGCTCGAAATGGGAGGTGAACTAGTCGGGTACAAGGACACTTTGGTGCTCGCCCCATACGGACCGCGCTTTCGGACATTGCGCAAACATTTCTCCCGCTATATAGGTGTAAACGTCGTGGTCCAGTATAAGGCATTAATTGAGTACGAGACACGACGATTCTTAAAAAGGACCCATGCTAATGCGAGCCATTTGAACAACAATATTCGCAAGTAAATTCTTCATTGTGTTCAATGAGAGTGCTGTTTTCTCAACTTGATGTTGTTCCATTGCAAGGCTAGCTGGGGGTATCATCATGCAACTTACATACGGCTACGAAGTGCAAGACGCAAAGGACCCTTTCGTTACACTTATTGAAGGTGCCAATGAAAACTTCAATGCTGCGATTGTTCCAGGTGCATTCTTAGTCGACTTCTTCCCCGCATTGAAGTATCTCCCTGAATGGTTGCCTGGTATGGGATTCCTTGCCCTCGCTCGTGAATGGGCCAAGACGACAAAGAATATGATTGAGGTACCCTTTGATTACACTAAAGAACAAATAGTGAGTGTCCCATCTTTAAAGTTGACTACAGATTCACAAATGCAAACAGGCTTCGGGCACAGCTCGTCCTTCTTTTGTATCAACAATCCTTGAAAGTGATGATCTCGTGAGCGCCGACGACATTCTTGAGGTAAAATTTGCAGCCAGTTCTATGTACGGAGGTAGGTGGCTTCAACTTCAACCACCATGGTCGCCACTGATCGCTCTTTGTATTGAGGTGGAGCTGATACCACTGTATCGGCTGAGTATGCCTTCTTTCTGGCAATGGTTCTCTTTCCAGGTATGCTCGAGTCTATTGCTCCTTGACCTTCTCATTGATCAAGTGGCTTAGATGCCCAGCGGAAGGCACAAGCCGAGATCGATACTGTGATAGGCAGCGAACGCCTCCCGACCCTTGCAGATCGCCCTCACCTCTCTTATGTTGATGCCGTTGTTACAGAAGTATTAAGGTGGAATAGCGTGGCCCCCACAGGCGCGCATATAATCAGGAAACATTCTGTCTCTACTGATCTTTGCATCAACCTAGGTGTCGCACACACTGCGCTGGAAGATGGTTTTATCGACGGATACTCAATTCCTAAAGGATCCATTATCGTTGCAAACCTCTGGTACGCTCCACTTGACTTTAGACCTCGTCATTGCGTTGATGCTGACGTATCTAGGAATATGCTTCATGATCCCGAGACATATCCGGAACCCTTCGCGTTCCAACCGGAACGGCACATTGCGACACCGGAGAAGCCTGCCCAGAGAAATCCGAGAACTATATGCTTTGGATATGGACGTCGCATCTGTCCTGGTATGTATCTAGCGGATGTGTCAATCTTCTCTCTCGTGGCTAGCTCCCTCGCTGTTTTCAATATTAAAAAGGCCGTCGAGAACGGTGTCGAGATCACTCCCATTCATGAAAATACATCTGGAATTATCAGGTATATCGCATCCACCGTATTAGAACATTGTACTGATAAACTATTCGGAAGCTTCCCCAAACCTTTCAAGTGCACGATTACGCCTCGCTCACAGAAGGCCGTCTCACTTATCTATGACGAACATCCATAGATACTAGAGTAAAGTATCCTTCAGTACAGTATGGCTTTTTCTATGCATCACAACACCCATCGCCTTTCCTACAGTTAGTTGCTCAATCTTGCCAACAAAGGCAAGCTGTGCAGGAGTGGAGATTGAATAGAGAATCTTTCACAAGAATGTGAATCCATGTACATATATAGTATCATCCCGCCTCAAAATAGTAAACACAGCGATCATCGTTTATTGGAAGGGATCGCGGAACGCGTCGAGACCACGTGACGTACGTGGTCGGTGTGTCGCAGATGGAAATGGGGGAGTGAAAAAAACTATACAGTTATTGGAATACGGATCGGAACCGGACGCACGCATACCTCAGTCGTTTACCAACCGACTGAGGTATGTCCAAAATATCCCTGACGATACCAAACTGGATAACTAATATTTACTATAGTCTGATATAAAACAGGTACTTAGATTGCCCAATACAGTCATTTACCAACCGACTGAGTCTGATATAAAACATCGTTTATATGGGCTGTTAATGGATATTACATCCACCCAAATGAAGTAGAGAAGTCGGAGAAAGGTTTATCGAAACCTGATTCCCAATCAGAGTCAAATTTCATCACGACCTAAAGACACCAAGGACGTCGCACATCAAGAGCTCCAAAAACTCGTTGGACTTGGAAATAGTAACACAATAATAGGCACCTTGGGATTGAATATTTCTTACAACAAAGGATCAAAAGTTTGATGGCATTGGCATGGAATTTTCGAACACTGAGTTTAATGAAAGCAAGAAACTTTGATATCTCTAAAAGTCAAACTCTAAAGGTGATGGTGAAAGAAGACTTCAGCTGTTAACATCTATAGGGATATTACAAGAAAACGCACATTACCAATAAATCAAATCGCCAACTGTCCGGAATTGAAGCGGAAGTCTATATCATAAGGTCTCCATCACTGCCAGAGAGGTATATACATTTTGTCAGATACATACATGCAGGATTATGCGACGTCTTTAGAGCCCCACAACTGGGATTAAAAAAGGTGAATTTATCATTATCAGATGCTGCATTTGAAGAAGACTCGAACCAGACTAGGAGCGTCGATCTCCATGTACTTGCCAGTGTCAAATAAGCCACTTCAGTCTCTACCGGAGGCCAGAGATTGATTTGTTTGGCAGACGGCAATGTGAGTATGGAAACTCAGCGCTCACGAGCTGTGCTGAGAGCTAGTTGGAAAAACTCCTTGATAAACACGAGGAATAGGCACAATTAATTTCTTTTTTTTTTGGATTTGTGAGTGACATTTTTCCTATATATGTATTCTATCGGGCCCACAGATACTCGGATCGACGAGGGACGGACATAGATTATGCACGCAACCATTTGACATATTCCCATGCACGAAAAGTTTTGGTGAAACAAACCATCATTTGGGTAATTTGAGCCATTCGAGTTTCGGCCATGGACATGGATGCATAATGAGTTTGAAGGGAAATGGCCGAGAAAGGTACCGCGGCACGTGTATTTACCGCGTGGACGTCCGTTCCGTTTGACCGTCACCGACTGAATACAACGCGGCATCACTGAATTGATTGCAAGAAAACTCACAGACGAAAAGGTTTTGAACTGTCTGGTATCTATCTGAAAATAAGAATGCCCTGTACGTCTCCTAATCCAAGGAAATCACTTTCTCCAATTCTGATAGCACCTGATGTTTCTGGCAGGATTAACAACCACCGGTCGAGGCTCTACAAAAATCGATATTTGCATGAAATCGATAAGCGGTACTGGAAGCTTTTCAGGATCACAAGTAACCCCTTATTTTTCCCGTTTAAACGCCCCTTCTGATACTTTTTGACGTGATAGGATTATAAATTGCAGCTGTTCGTTTGGAACATCTGAGTTTCCTCTGGTCTACCTTTAAGGCCTCATGCTACACTCTCGAAATCTCTCATTAATCTGTCTCGTGCTATGTTTTGCATGCCTTATTTTCGCGTCCCCATCGTTGCCCAAACGTGCTACCTCAGGCATTACGATCTCGCCCAGCGCAGCGGACAACAAGACCTTTGACTACATCGTCATAGGTGGTGGACTCACTGGGATCACCGTTGCTGCACGTCTCGCAGAAGACCCAGGGATAAGTATATTGGTGATTGAGGCTGGTGCAGACGATAGAGAAGATCCAAGGGTTTATGATATCTACACCTACGGCCAGTTTACTGCGACGGAGTTAGATTGGGCTTGGCCTACGGTGGAGGGACGAACTATCAAAGGGTATGTGTGTTTCTTCTCCTGATGGTGGCTATGACCTGATGTGTGGCGTGATCAGTGGGAAGACATTCGGAGGAGGGTGTGAGTTAGTTGTCTATTCTGCCTACCAATAGAACACTGAGTGTGGTTTGATTGCGTCTTTAGCATCCATAAACGGTGCAGCGTATACTCGCGGTGCTAAAGAACAATACGATGCGTGGTCCACCCTCCTCGAACCGTTTGAAGCCGACGTAGGGTGGAACTGGGATGGACTCTGGTCTTACATGAAAAAGGCAACGACCCTTTTTTCCTCCCCTAACCCGCTCGCACTCATCCCCACATCATAAATTTCAGTCCGAAGCATTCTCACCACCTGACGACGTCCAAGCATCCAAAGGCGCCCAATTCATCGACTCATACCATGGTTACTCTGGCCCTGTAGGCGTAACGTTCCCTGAGCCTGGCGCCATGTACGGTGGGCCGCAGCAACCGAGTTTTATCAGTACGATTCAAGCACTTACCGGAATAAAGTGGAATATGGATTTGAATGGTGGAATGCCGAATTGTGTTTCCGTTACGCCTATCGTGAGTATGCCCTTTGGCTTCTCTGTACACCCTTTTCGTCTTTTCTCAATTATGCTCATGTTCAAAGACTGTTAACTGGCGCGATCAAGGGCGCCGTGCGTCTGCACCTGAAGCGTACTACACCCCCGTCGAGAATGCACGGCCTAACTGGGTGATTCTTACAAAGCATCAGGTTCGCCCTCTCTCTCTTCCGTGCATGTCTTGAGTATACAACCAGCTAATAGGTCACCAAAATCAACTGGTCCGGTAGTTCCCTTCCTCTAACGGCCTCCGGCGTGGAGTTCGCACCCTCAACTGGTGGTCCGACCCGTTACGTTGCGTTTGCACGGAGGGAGGTGATTGTTGCAGCAGGTGCAATTCAGGTATGCCTTTCCTCCCCTTTCCCGCTCGTGCTCTTTTACCTGGTCATTTCTCGGAAGACTCCGGCTCTTTTACAACTCTCTGGTATTGGTGACTCTGCCGTTCTCGGTCCCTTGGGCATCCAAACCCTTATCGATCTTAAGACCGTAGGGCGAAACCTTCAAGAGCAGGTGAATATACTTCTACGTCTCGTTGAAAACTCGTCAAGTCTGAATGTATACCGCAGCCGATGAGCGCCCTTGGTGCTACTGACAACAGCTTTGACATCGGCGGGCGGGGTCCATCAAATGCCATCGCGTTCCCGAACCTTTATGAGGTCTTTGGCGCCCAGTCAAACATGACGGCGCAGAAAATATTTGCGAATATACCCAACTGGGCAAAGTCGCAAGCGGAAGGAGGGCTGAGTGAGGAAGCGCTGAGGACAGTATTTGGTGTGCAAGCTGATCTCATCATCAATAAGAATGGTGCTTTATCCAGGTTTTGGCTGGACTGGATTGCCATGTGCTGACGTTTTGCGTTTCGTGTAGCACCGGTTTCAGAGATTTTTTATGATACGGGCTATCCTGCGTATGCCCCCTCCCGTTCTCGTTGTCCCAGGACATCAAAGTGACTCCAGTTCGTTTGTAGCATGGTTGGCATGGTCATGTGGAATCTCCTACCTTTCTCCCGCGGGACTGTTATGATTAAAGTGTGTCCCCCCATTCCTTCCAAAGAGGAGACTGTCATTGAGTCATATACACACTTAGAGTACCGACCCTTTCGTTTACCCTACTATCAAGGTCAACTTTTTCGCGGCGGACATCGACATGGATATACAAGTCGCAAGCGCCCGTCTCTGTCGCAAAATTCTCACCACTCCCCCACTTAGGTCCGTTTTTCTTTCCCGCACCTCCCGTCCATCCTTCCTCCCGCCCATCCTTCCTCCCGCCCATCCTTCCTCCTGCCCATCCTTCCTCCCGCCCATCCTTCCTCCCTCTCCCCTTTCTCCTCCGTTTGCGACCCCATGCTGATTTGTAATCGTATGGTCTACGTATACAGCTCCCTGACAAAAGGCGAGCAGGTCCCAGGAAACGCAGTGCCCGACGATGCAGAGCGCGGGACAGACGCAGCATGGACCGCATGGATAAAGGACACTTATGTCTCTGTCCTGCATCCGGTGGGTACGGCCGCTATGATGCGTCGCAGCCTTGGCGGTACGCCTTCCTCCTCTTTCCTTCTATCCATAATCCTGTGATGATGACATTGGTCCTTATGCAGGAGTGGTGGATGCGCAGCTGAAGGTGTACGATACGATGAATGTGCGTGTGGTGGATGCATCGATTATGCCGATGCAGATTAGTGCGCATTTGTCCGCGACGTTGTACGGTGTTGCGGAAAAAGCTGCGGATCTTATCAAGGCATCTCGTTGAGGAGTATGATTGGACTCAGGACCACTGACTTTCGATTGTGCTGGACCATTCTATCTTCCTTGTTTCCATTGTTGTACTCCTTTATCCTCAATTAACTTGAACATCGTCGTTTCTGGCTGCTCGCTTTGCTTATGTACTTTACCGGTTCTTGTATTTTATGCTTTCCCTTTCACTTTCGTTTTCTAGTTTGGTGCTTACAGAACACGGAGCTTGTTATTCCAAACACAGACTCTCGTCATTCCAACTGTCAACCTTTGTCGTCAACTGCCACCATAATAGGTGGGTACGTTCTGCTTCTGGATATAATGCCAGAATTGCGTGAGTTGCGTAATGGTTGTACATAGTTGTCCACTGATTGAAAGCAGGATTGCGCTCAAAGTTTGATATTAGCTTGGGAAAAGGTGGAGTCCTCGTGGAAACGTTATCTCCTTCTGGTCGGTTGAAAGAGGATGGAAGTGTGCCTCAAGGGGTGTCGTAGATAGAAAAACTACTCGAAGACACTAGCGAGACTATTAATAGTTAGAAGAAAGAAGTGGACACCATGCATGGACTGTTCACACGTATCAGAGATATCAGAGATGCGACTTAGAAGTTGTACGTAAAAAGGCTCATGTGTGGCTGACAGTGTAGGTCACGTGCAGAACGCGTCGCGTTTGCTACTCGCTTCGCAGAACCTGTTACTATTGAGCATTTCCTTTTGTCCACATGTTGTCTCAGTTGGATTTGTCATTTGAACATGCGGCGAGGCATTGCCGCCGGTGTTGATACCAGGAGTCAAACACGTCAGTTGGACATCAGTTTTGGACACAGCCCTTTCTTACGTAATGTTCAGTAAATTTCGATACAAGTATATGTACATTCAGAATCGTCACCCTAAAACCCCTTCATCCTCCTCCAGTTGATCCTTTCCTTCGAATATCTTCAAGATAAAGATCCGGTGCTGTTGGAAACTCCTCGACGCTATAATTTGTACCGTTTGGCCACAAGCGCTATCAGCCTGAGACTTATCTCAAAATGAAGCTCACACTCTCAGAGGCCCTCCTCCCACAACCTCCGAGTTTTTCCAAGAAGAAATCGTACGAGATACATCAGATTTTGGGCACGGGAACGTTTGGAAAAGTTGCGGTATGTGCCGAAGGAGCATTCATGCTTCGCCGCTTTCACGGGCCTTGATCCCGCATAAAAGGGTTGATCTCATTGCTTCTCTAGAAAGCACGTTGGCATGTGCCTTCTGAACAGATCGGCGTTGCTTTACACGGTGCCAGCGCCGCTTGTGAAGGTGATGCCAAATCTGACAACCGCCCTTCACTCTCAAGCGTCAAAAAGGGATCGTCATCGTCGTCCGAATCGAGCGGGATCGTTAAGGATGTGGCGCTCAAGATGATACCCAAGAAGAAAGTTAAAGGTAATGAGGCTAGTGTATGGGGTGAAATGGAAGTGTTAAAGGGCCTGGATCATCCCAACATCGTGAATCTTATATCGCCCTCCGAAATTCGTTATTTATCTCTCTCTCTCAGGTTAAATTCTATGAATGGTTCGAATCACGCAGCAAATACTATCTCACATTTGAATTAGCCGTTGGTGGAGAATTGTTTGAACGTATTTTGTCGAAAGGTAAATTTACTGAACAAGATGCTATCGCTGTTATACGGTAGAACTTTTGGCCTTGTTTGTCAACAATCTTCTCATTTCCTTGATAGATCGGTCCTTTCTGGTGTTGAGTATCTCCACGAGCATGATATTGTCCATCGTGATTTGAAGTACGCCGCTGTTCTTCAACATTTATCTACAATCACTAACGTATATATCATCAGGCCGGAAAACATCCTCTACCGGACAAAAGATGCGGATAGCGATATTGTCATTGCTGATTTCGGCATGTACGCCGTGACCACGATTCCCGTCCATTATCTATCGCTAACGATAACTATTACAAGTGCGAAACACCTCCACTCGTCAGATGAGCAGCTTCATCATCTCGCTGGAAGTCTTGGATATGTAGCTCCCGAAGTTCTCAACATGGAGGGGCACGGAAAACCAGTAGACGTGTGGTCCACTGGGTATGTCTCTGATTTCGTGTTATCTCCTGGCTTGTAAACCCCGCTTCAGTATTATCACCTATGTCTTGCTCTGCGGCTATACTCCCTTCCGTTGTGACGACGTCAAAGTCCTTAAGAGAGAATCTACTGAAGCAAATATCGAGTTCCAAGACCGATATTGGAAAAATGTTTCTGAACAAGGTGCGTGCCAGCCACATGAACTTACTCTAGTGCTAACCTGCAGAACAGCCAAGCACTTCATCAGGAAGCTTCTCCATCCAGACCCGGACAAACGTCCCACTGCCGCACAAGCAGCAAAAGAGCCCGTAAATCTCCCACGCTTGCCTCTTCATTGTCATCTTTGTTAATGTCTGACATGACAGTGGATCATAAGCTTCAGGCCTGAAGGGGAACATGACATCAGCAGCGGACTGCGGGAACACTTCGACCCTCGTGCACGCTGGAAGGCTGCCATCGCCTCTGCGCGCGTGCTCAACCGATTTGGCTCGCTTGCATCACGCGCCTCGACTATGACAAGCAACAGCGGTGGGTGGTTGGACTCTGACGATGAGGAGTACGAGAATGTCGCTATTCTTGCTTCTGAGCCGGGGGAGAACGGTAACATTGTTGTTACGCCTCCTGAGGAACAGGAGAATGGCATGGATGAGAGGCAGAGGACGAAGCAGGATATGTTGGGCGTGCCGGGTTTGGCGAGTGTCGTGGAGGAAGGACGCCGGCCTGCGTTGAACGAACGGCCGCCTCCACTTGTTTCAAGTGCTGATACTACATCGCTTTCGATAGACCAGCAAAGGCCTTCTTCAGACCAGGTCAATGAAAAAGTGCGAGAAGATAATGGCGAGCCAGAACTTCGGATGCCTGGGTCTTTTGATTTTTCTGGACTGTCCCAACATCACGAAACTGGAGAGTCGTGGCTCGATATGCTGCGAAAGTTACGGTTGACACAGTGAGAATTTGTTCTCTCTCATCACAGCGGACGCTGTGACGACTTGATTCTCGCAGTGCCATGCCGGTGGTAGTGCCAATTATGGTGATGGTTATTGCCGCTTTCTATTGAGGCGGATGCTCGATGTTTCCTAACTCTTTATTTCTTGATTTATTGATTCGATAATCAGTGCTTCATTTACTATCCTCAATCAACCTGTACTTCATTCTACTTTCTTGATTGTATATATATTTCTGCGGAGCAGTACAACATATTCTACAGCACACTAACTAATCTATCTATGTTACCGAGTTAATGTAAAATTACGAGAGGATGTTGTCGCAGTTTGTGCTATTGGACAGATAAGTAAGGCTTGCTCATGATAATAATGGTCGCCTCACATGTTTTATTAAGTCCGCAGCCTTCTCCGCAAGCAGACAAATGTGCACTAATCTGCCTCGAAATAACTATGCACCTCATGCTGCGTAGAAGCCGCGGCACCGCCCGCGAAGGTCGCGCGACGTGATCACATATGACGCATTCTCCGTCTCGCCATCTCACCATCCTTCATTGACAACTAAACAGTCGGTACCTCAAACAGTCTTCAAGGTCTTCAGCGCCTGAAAGCCGTCTCTGCTTGCGATCTCGCCTAGCTCAATATATCTGCAAGGCTTTCCGCCATCGCGTTGGACTGAGCGCCCATGTAAAACAGCTTCGGGCATGCTATGACGTCTGAAAGCCCTCCACCGACGTTGAAGCCATTGCCAGAAGCGTCGAGGGTACTTGTTGGCAAGAAAAGGTAAGATGAGCGGAAAGGGTACCTCCTCCTGAAGGTTCCGTATTATCGAGGCCTATCAGTGTTTGGTTACCTAAAGGGTTCAAGACGCAGACGTCGCCTATCTCAAAGAGCTGGTGCAGGTGCCATTCAGGCCTGACTTCTCCTTTCTTCTTGCTTTCCTGTCCAAATATATTTGTTGGCTGACAAATTTTGGCCCTGCTCCACACAAACCACCGTTCAAATCCTGATGGACAACCGGATTCTATATGGTACTGATAGTCTAAGGCTTTTGGAGGATCACTGTACGTTTCGCGAGGCCCTGGAACTGGAGACGCCACGCCTACACAACCAGAGTCCTCGTGGTAATGTCGGTGAATTGGAGCGCCTGGGTATACTTGGATATTATTCGCGATGTAGATGTTCCAACTATGATAACAGCGCACGTGTATCGATAAGTATATAAAGCGTGAATGGGAAAAGTGGTAACGGAACTTTCTTCATGTAAGGTCAGAGACCAATCCATTTCCGTCTTATATCAGCCTTGAGGCATAGACAGAGTATCCAATCTTCCTTAGCACCGCATGTAGAAGTACGGTGCGCTATTTATTAATTATAGGTAATAGCTAGAAGCGCAATAAAATCGCACTGAGAGTTTTTACAGACAGAATGGAAAATTACTAACACTCATGAATCTCCCACTATAGAAATATAACACAATCAGCTCAATGGAATCATCACAAAGGAGACAAAACAGACCCTGGTATAACCCTCCACGGGGACGCGGAGATTGATAGGTCCTTCCATACCCTCTGTATCCACCTCCATCACCAACATTTACTTTTATGTTTGGTCGAGGTAGTACCTAAGGGTAGACTGAGGCAAGCAAAAATACAACAGGAGAAGTACAATGGATTCTAATGACTGTGGGTGACTTTTCGGGCTATCGAGCTTACAAAGGTATTGCAATTAGTTCTCAGAACTGTGCAGGGTCTCTCAATTCGGAAGTCGATAGGATTTTTTCTTTGAAATTTGCGTCGAGTTAGGTCCTGCAAGATTTGCTTCGCCATACTGGGGTACGAGTTTATGTAGTCCATGAATGCACGCTTTCCCCTCGGACGTTTATGAGCAATACTATAAGATATCCTTCAGACGAGAAGACGAATTTCGTGGAAGATAACCCAAAACGTAACTTGTCCGCAAGTATCAAACCGGAGGAACTCTTTGCTTTTCGAACATAAAGATATTCGGAAGGCTGAATGAATACCATAGATAGAGTAGCATCTCGAGATATTTGTGACCGTAGTGTATAACCCGTAGATAGAATATTCACTGCTCTCGAGAACAGAAGCTCATAGCTTCCATTCAAGACATGCCGATGTCGTTCTTTCCAACCTTGAAGCCTTGATCAAAGCTAAAGCGTGGCTTCCATTCGACTTACACAGTAAGCGACAGCAGTTCTCTCAGTACTTGAGCGGTGAAGGTTTGATCAAAGGCTGTTCAAGGAAGACGATCTGCCGACGGCCAAGTACAAATTTATGAGTAAGGTTTTAGAACCGCTGTCCCATGACCTTTCCAGATGTCAGAATGAGAATTGGAGACAGAATGAAAGCCTTTTATCAGGACAATCAGAAAGTAGTTTTGAGCCGACTGCCTGGAAGACATAGCTTTCTATGGATGCGGCATAAATGGTTAGGAGCCGCAAGAGACCATATGAATAGAAGTCTGAGCTATGAAATAAACCTTGAACCTGAATAATATAGCTCGCTAGGGTGATGGCAAAAGTACAAAAAAGATAGGAGTCGGACGGTGTATAAACAAAGAACGAGGCTTGTTTGAAAGTTGGATTCATCTAAATAGAGCCAATCAACTGTAGGGAATCAAGAAATTCACTAGAAGATCACGAAGAACAAAATATCCCCTTCGATTTGAACGTTCAACGTTTCAACATTGACAACGAGCCTTTGGTTTGATCTTTCATCATGCATATCCAGATCTAACGTTGAGTATGTCCGATCATGACGCTGACCAAAGTCTTCATGAAATATGTTGCCCACGGTGAAGTTCATTATTTTGCACCAATCTGACACATTTCACCACATTTGGTTAGAATTTTGCCAGGATTCCCCAAGCCGCGGTTCAATAGGTGCTCAATCCATGCATACCAGTGAAAAGGATCCTTGAAGGAAGTAATTAATTGAGGCGATTCCTCCTTCACAGAATTCAGATGACTAAGACCTGTAAGCGGAATTGCAGGAGAGCCAAATTGACCTCAAGGAAGATTTTATGCTCTCATAAGGTTTTGCACACCTTATTCTGGTATTCAGTGGCACTAATCACTGGATGCAGGAAACAATGTTCTTTTGCAAAACAATCTGAAAACACAGTAAAAACAATCAAATTAATTTCAAGATCTTATTTGAATGTTTTTGTCAAAACCATGAAAGAAATATCGTAGCCAATGAAAAGACCTTCCATAGGAAAGGTCAAACCGAGAAGACCTTAATGATTACATAAGTCTTGTCATGTGACTCCAGAACTGACCAATCAGGTCAGAATATTTTTCCTATGGTTTTGACAAAAATATTCAAATAAAATTTTGAAATCAATTAGATTATTTTTACTCTGTTTTTACATTGTTTTGCAAAAGAGCATTCTTCCCTTGCACCCAGTGAATTTTTCTCAAAGAATGAGAGAAATGAACCAAGTCTGCCGATCATTACAACACCACATTACATGCCACGAACTCTGTCAGTCTAACCGGGTTTGAATATGTGGTCTTCGACTTATACGAGCCGCAATGATGAGTTTCCTTTCAACTTCAACAAGTCTTTTGACAATCAATTTGGGGTTGGTAGTATTGTGGATTGACCGCTAGATACAAAGTATTCTAGGTGACAGTTGTAAGTTGTAGGTTAATGCTATAATAAAGAATGGTGTATCATACCTCAGTTCACGCGCGTCAATGCGATAACGAACTGAGGTGTGACCGGTGAAGAAAAATCGTATGTAAAGGCGGCGCAGCCGACAACACGTGACAGCCTTCCAGTACGCTCCTTGAACCCGAGGTTGCATTCAGTTTCTGACAGGTAGGTTACGCGTATCTATTCAATTGAACGTTTGTATTTTATGTTGTAGAATCAATAACCTACCAATCGTTGACCATGGCACAATGGGTAGCTTACCTACGTCACATCTTTGTGCAATTGTTGAATCCTCCTCAAACTCCTGGATCCCACAATTTCCTCCTGGATCAACGTGGTTGATGCATCTCGTTTGGGACAGTGTTACCAGACTCCTTATCCTCTATCCGAGAACTCTTTGCAGCTAGTGAAGTTGTACTTTTTGCGCCTCTCTTGTGACTCTAATCCTTGCTTCTAAGGTGAGACACAAAGGTCTTAACTCATTCGATCCTTATAGACTTACTTTCCATCCCACCTTCATGCCCAAGGCAATCTGTCATGCGTGCCGCTCGTTGCAGCTCCTACTTAAAAACTTCACGCTCTCCCGGTACAGACATCGAGCGACCAGTACGTCCGGTGTAATGCCAGTTCTCTTCCTCTCTTGCACGCAGTAGAGACGTTTTATAATCCAAGGCAGCAGAATATGGAGTTAGCGGCCCAGTTATACGAGCGAAAGAAATAACAAGTTTTCGTGTCGCTGACGCATTTTATATTGGACAGGACGATCAGAAGTCTAGGTTTGGGAGTTTTTCAAAGATATACGATATTCTTTCTCTCCTTCCTGCTCAAACTGTGTCATTTGTCATTGAAGAGCTTCTTTTTCAGGAGAAAGGACGACGCATCAGTCAATTTGGTTTGTGGGATTATTGGGGATTACAAAGAGACTGACGAGATGTTGTGGAGTCTCCATGGTAAGTTGTATTCAATCACGACTTTCAATACCATGTGAAATTACATAGGGAAGTCCAATCATGAATGACCAGGAGGTCTATACTCCATACATTTGGTCGCGTACCAACTATGCTACAGGCATTTCCTTCATATGGTGCAAAAATTCATCCAAAAACTGTAGTATGGAGCAAATAATATGGAAGTCAGGGACCCATTACTGAGCATATTTAGAGACCTTTGTGAATTAATTTAATACACGTTCAGTTGACTTGCAATTGGTTTAATCTTCATAGATACAAATTTAATGCTGGCAGAACAGTCTATCTAAACGTTCAGAAGGTGAATACTCAAAGTTCATGTTCAATGAATATAATAACATTACAAAAGTTGCTAAAAGCGATACAGCATCATTAAAGCAGAACCAAAGACGAGTGAGGTCAAAAAAGAAAACAAAAAGGAGTTCAGTTAGTGATAACTTGTCATTGAGATGCCTTGATGAGATCCGCAGCCTTCTCTGCAACACCATAGAGCGTCGCAGACAAATGCGCGCTAATCTGCATCGGCATAATTGACGCATCGACTACGCGCACATTGGTCGTATCATACACCTTCAAGTGCGCGTCCACCACTCCTACAGATCGCGAACACAAACGTCAAGAGTGAATTCTCGGTAGGAAGAGAAAAACTGGACGTACCACCGAGATTGCGTCGCATCATAGCAGCCGTACCGATAGGATGAGCAACAGCGACGTAGTTACTTTGTATCCACGATCTCCATGCTGAGTCTGTGCCGCGCTGGGCGTTGTCGGGTACAGCGTTTCCTGGTATCTGTTCGCCTGTTGTCAGGTTACTAAACCCAGGTATACAATTCAGCACTCAATTGACCGCAAATGGTAAGAGAGGATAACGAACCTAAGAGGAGGAGTGGTGATGATTTTCCGGGAGAGACGCGCAGTGGCAATTTGGATGTCCATATCAATGTCCGTTGCAAGGTAGTTTGCTTTGATCGTGGGGCGGACAAAGGGATCTGTGCTCTTGAGTCAATCTGGTCAGCTTATTCCACTCGCAAGCCCGAGAGGAGACGTACTTTGAGAGTGACAGTTCCACGGGAGAAAGGGAGGAGGGTCCACATGATTATACCAACGGCACTGCAATTCAGTCGAGTAGTTAGTCCTCTACGTCATAAGGAGGAAGGGAGGAAAGTATACGTGGGCCAATTTGTGTTGTAGAATATTTCTGAAACGGGGGCTGAACAAATCGCACATTATCGATACACCGTACCAACAAGAACACCTTGTAAAACACACCGTTCTTGTTGACAATCAAATCAGCCTGCACCTCAAATATGGTCTTTAATGCCTCCTCACTTAAACCCCCCGGTGATTGAGAACTCGCCCAATTTCTCAGATTTGCAAAGATCCTCTGTGCTGTCGTGTTCGTCTGAGCACCAAATATTTGCGAGAGGTTTGGAAACGCGATGACATCTGGGGGGCCTCGACCGCCGACATCGAAACCGTTACCAGTAGCGCCGAAAATACTCATGGGCTGCGCAGTGAACCTTAGTAGGAGAGAACTCGGAACAGAGGACAGGATACCTGTTCCTGTAGGTTCCGCCCTACAGTTTTAAGATCTAGGAGCGTTCGGATACCTAATGGACCGAGGACGGCAGAATCACCAATGCCCGAGAGCTGGAGCAGTGCTGGAGTCTACAGGCAATGAGCTGAGAGCAAAACAGAAAAAGGCTAAGAATGTACCTGAATCGCGCCTGCTGCAACAATCACTTCTCTCCGCGCAAAGGCAGTATATCTTGTCGAACCACCGGATGATGAAGCGAATTCGACTCCAGATGCAGTTAAGGGAAGAGAGGTTTTCGAGAAGTTGATTTTGGTTACCTGTCAAGATATGGATTGTTTCAATGAGATCTGGGAAGGGAAAGAAGAGGAAAGACCGACCTGGTGTTTAGTAAGGATAAGCCAGTTGGAACGTACGTTCTCGACGGGAGTAAAGTACGCTTCAGGCGCAGAAGCGCGATGACCTTGGTCGTGCCAGTTAACGGTCTGTCGATAGGTAGCACGTCGGAGGTGGACAATATACTGCCTTGGGAAAGAACTTACGATAGGTGTAACGGAAACACAGTTCGGTGTCCCGCCATTCAAATCTTTGTATCGCTTAATGCCCGTCAATCCTTGGATTGTACTGATGAAGAAGGACTGTTGAGGTCCACCGTACATCGCGCTGGGCTCTGGAAACGTCACGCCTACAGGCCCAGAATAACCATGGTAAGACCCAATAAATTGAGCACCTTTGGATGCCTGAATGTCGTTAGGTGGTGAGAATGCCTCAGACTGAATGAATAATATACATAGGGTAAATATCAGTGCTTAAGGGGAGGGAAAAAACAACGAAACCTTTTTCATATAAGACCAGAGACCGGCCCAGTCCCATCCCACACTGGCTTCTGACTTTTCTAGGAGCGTTGACCAAGCGTCGTATTGCTCTTTGGATCCACGGGTATAAGCCGCACCATTGATAGATGCTACGAATGCGATAAAAACGCGCTGAGTGCCTGTATTTTTACAGACGGATAAAGGATTTTCTTACATCCGCCTCCGAACGTCTTCCCACTGATTGCTTCATCTGTCAATTCAAAGGTACGATAAAAAAAAGAGGACACATACCCCGATATCACTCGACCCTCTGTCGTTGGCCAACTCCAATCCAGGTCTGTCCCGAAAAACTGGCCGTAGGCATTGATATCGTATACTCTTGGGTCGTTCCTATTGTCCGCGCCCGCCTCAATTACCAACACGCTAATCCCCGGGTTTTCTGCCAGACGCCCAGCGACGGTGGTCCCAGTAAGCCCACCACCTACGACGATGTAATCGAAGGTCTTCTTGTCTGCTGCGCTGGGCGATGTTGTTATGCCTGAGGCGGAACGTTTGGGTAGTGACGCCGACGCCGACGCGAAACCAACATATGTAAGAGAGAGTAGTAAGTAGTAAGAAATGAAGCAGCGGGGCATTGAGTGAGCTGGGCTAAAGGAATCCGAGAACAACGCCTTATAAACAGCTCAGGTTGATCACCCTATCACGCCAAGTGAGTATTGAAAAGATCTGATGCGGGGAACCCGAAGACTTGCTCGTGAATGAGGCTTCGACTACTAGTATCGTTCATCGATGCAATTATTCGTCCCCCATTGGGACTACTGCAATTAAGGTTGAATACTAGTGTTGAGCTTCTACAGCAGGAACCAAGACTTGACAGAGAGCATAGATATGTGGGGGCGCCGGGTGTGTCAAAGAAAATTTTATTGCATAATTGATTATAGGAAGCGATCTAACAGAGAATTATAAAAGTTGGGTATATGACATGATAATATTGAACGCTTCAGACCTTAGGATGCCTCGACATACTGACGACTATATACAACAAAGGTAAGTCAACTGATATCTGTAGTTTGGCTGCTTGCGCCGCACTGATGAATTGCGTATTTGTTACCCCATTGTAACGTAACCCCTACACGACGCTTCTTGTGTGGCCGTAGTTTGCAGTGTCATTAGGCTCAAACAAGTACATACGCGTTATGCAACGATTGTCCTGGTTACATGGTTGGTCCTATGCAGTCTCTTCAGCAACCGCCACTTCCAGTCAGCATCTACGTCGACTCTAGGAGCTATGGTACTACTGGACCACTAAAAAATGTTCGCTTTCCTCGGGCAACGCCTGGCGGCGGCGGCGCAATGTCGAGAAGCGAGGATGGGATAAGGTGTGCGGTGACAGGGAAGGAATGTCAGTCATTCAATGCTCTTAATGCTTGATTGACTGACATATCTGAAGCACTTAGAATTATGTACGTTTCAGATGGCTCGAGATCCTATCCAGGTCATAAATCGTCGATTGGGCGAGGAGGGTATCGTATTGACGCGTCGAGAAACCTTTGGGACGGAAGTGGTCTTAAGATCGATAGTGCGAGTACAGATGTAGCATGGGGACACGGTGGTAAGTCATTTTCATTCGAACAATATGTTAATATATTGATGTTGGGTATGAATAGTGTTCAATAGCAAAATATTGACCAGCGCACGGAATGGCGAGCTTATCATGTGGGATATTAACAAGGCCGGTCCCAGCAAGTATGGTATGCTTGCTAGTCATCCGAGGTTGAAAAAACTGACAGAACATAGAGCGAAGATCCAAAGATCACCTACGTTCAATCAATGCGATGTCTGTGTCCCATATTGTCCATCACTACTGCATAACGGGTTCTGCTGATGGGGATATGCGAGTTTGGGTAAGTGTTCTGTGTGTCAGCTTTGCTCATAATCTTTCCTCCTTGGCCAAACTTTCTATGCCAACCTCGCTCTATGAAACCACTATGGTACAACGAGGCAAATGTACGAAATTTACAACGTCATCGTTTGATCTATTCAAACAAAATGACAACCCCTCAATTTTTGTTTGTCATATTTTGTTGAACGTTTACTGACGATCTGGTAATGCTCAGGATTTACGAGACATGACGCGTTCCGTTGTCAGGGTCCACCATCCAACCTCCGTACGCAGTGTCGTCTTCTCTCCTAGTAACTGGCAGCCTCTTCACGCCGTCGTCGGACTTGACAATGGCAGTATATATCGATGGGATCTCAAGATGGGTCAGCGGGGCTTACAGGATCGACTGTCAGTAGCGCATACGGCCCCGGTGACAAGCCTTGATTGGTGCAATCGCAATTCACAGACACCTGCAAGTACCACTACAGCATCAATCGGCGATTCAGCAGGAAATGGAATGGGGTGGCTTGTCAGCGCTGGGCTTGACCGTTGCGTCAAGGTTTGGGATATCAGCGCCCCAGGCGTCACACATATTCCCAACAAACCTACATACATACTCCACCCATCTTTTCCCGTGCGTCGCGTGGTCTGGCGACCATTATATGAATGCGAACTTGCAGTCGTCTCCAATGCAGAGTTTTCTTCGGGATCTAATCACGATCTCTCGCAAAACAGTTCTACTGGTGCAGGCGGGACTGGAGAAAGCGAGAAGAGTAGTGTAACTAATAAATCTACGGTCGGTGGGGATGCGGTAGAAATTTGGGACGTGCGAAGGAGCTGGATCCCTAAGTGGTCGGTGACAGGTTCAGCTATAGAAGGCGGTGTAACAGGTCGGTCAAATTTTTACCTCGGCCCCAGGGCTTCATTCTGACAACTCTCGTAAGACCTCACCTTCAGTACCGCCGATGCGATTTGGACGCAGAGTTCGTCTGGGACCTTTGCTCAAATTGATTTACGCAACTGTATAAAACCCATAAATGCCATCACAACCACTAATACAACTTGGGAATCTTCAGGGTCATTAAGTTTCGTCACTGGCTCGGAGGCAGACTGGCAAGTTCCCTACGATGACATGTGCGGACCCTATGTTGTCAGTTCGATGAAGCTGATGTTCCTCGCAGCCCTCCTGACCGTCGAGTGCTAGCGGAAAAGCGGCAGATTAAGGTGAAAGCACTTGGCGATGCATGTTACGCGCCTGTATCACAGGACATAGGCACATTCAGCGTTGAACCGGCTCATAGTATTGAGGCCTTCAATCGACTTGCTCGGGGTTATGTGATCCATGGTGAAGATCGTCCCACAATATGCGCAATCAACGCTCGCGTAAGTGTCAGTCCTTGCGGCGTGTTTCAACAATGCTTTAATCCGATCTAGGTCGCGCTCCAGGCCTCTCGGGAGGAACTAGCTCAGACTTGGCTATTGCTTGGTGCATCATTGGCTGATTTGGTTCCAACTATACCTGCGGCGTTCAGTCCTACCAAAGGCAGTTCTACACAGCCTACTCCTCATGTCGTCACCTCCCCAATAATCACCTCCAATCCAGTCAGATCCCCAGCCATTCCATCCAGCCAGTCTTCATACATTGCCTCTACTAGTATATCATCGAAGCTCAGAAAGGCAAGCCCTAACCATGCTTCCATCATTACGTCGTCGCGTAGTGCGTCGACTTCCACATCCCGCAAAATCACACCAGTTTCGTCAAATGCCTCCTCTCCGCGTCAAATTCCGATCGGTCTACCATCTACCACTCCAAGGCGCCCTTCAATTTTCAATAGCTCAAAGAATGTTGATCCAGAATTCTCTCGGCGTCCTTCCGTCTCAATGTTACGGCGCCCTTCGGTATCCGTTTCAGGCTCTCACAGTCTCAGTCCTGCGGATAAGGCTAACCTTCGCCATGTAGGTGAAGGCGCGCTTGATGATTCTGACTCATCATCAGAAGAGGAGACCGATGAGCATCTCCAGTCCAGTGACGAGGACTCTGGACTGCAACAGCTAGTATCCCCGGGTTTCCTGCCTGTCAGGAATGCTCCTGTGCCAAGTCCCCTCTCGCGTGTTGCTGGGCGCCATCAATGGCCAGATGGCGAAACAGAGGGTCAGAATATAAATGAAGATGAGGATGATTCCTCGTCACCCTCACCGGGATCGACCGATACCGACTCTCCACGAACCAATACTACTCGCAAACGCAAAGTATTGAAATCGGCTTCCCGCCCGGTAAGGCGTCATTCATCGCTGATGTTGCACTCCCGTAGACGCAGCTCGATTGTTGCGTCGCTCACGGCGCCTCCAACGCCCTCCGTCTCACGAACGGACTCGTGTAGCAGCATCCGTACAGTCCTCGCTACAGAGGTCCCTGTCCAAGAAGGGGAAAGTGGATTGAAACAGGAAGAAACTATTCGTGAAATACGCATCGTTCCTCAAGGTCTCCGGGAACCGGAACTCGTTATAAATCAATCAACCATTGTGAATAATCTTGAGGATGAGATCGATCTAGACGACTTAACTGAGCGGCATGTAAAGATTGTAAGCGATGATGAAAAGAGGTTGCGCAAGTTGGCTTGGACCGCACTCCGAGATGCTCTGGAGGATTATGCGGAAGAGGTATCTGTTTAGCCGGGGAGGTTTGAATCTGAGTCTGATATCTTGATAGGGTGACATTCAAATGTGTGCCATGTTGTCTATAATTGCCCCGCGTGAACTTGGGATATTAGAATCAAGGGCAAGTCGCTTTCTGGAGTCATACATTGGTTCTTAGATCCATTCATTGCACAAGAAGATTCTTACTGATTGGTTTGTAGATCTTTTGACCAGACGCCGTCTGCATGCTTGTTCTGCCTATTTGCGCAAGTACTGCCACTTGGACAACATCCGCACAACTACCCTAGTACGGGGATTCCTTAAGCTTCAGGTGACTTTATGATGAGATATTTTTATTACAGATGGACACAACAATCTACACTTCTTGCGGACGGTGCAAAAAAGCGATTATGGTACCCGCTGGTTCATCCATCTTAGGACAACTGATGAAGGGTGGCTATTCTTACTGTTTGACATGTCAAACCTCCACTATCACATGCGCTATTTGGTGAGATCGATTTCCCCAGAATGACTGCCGTTGATTTTTCGTTTCATCTTCCAACTGTAGCCGCCTTCCTGTTCGAGCATTGCTTTTTCAGTGCTCCGTCTGCTGCCATGGTGGTCATCAGGCATGCTACCGGGATTATCTACGAAAACCAATGGTGGAAATGCCGGAACCGGTGATGCACGTTGTAACGACAAGGCCGGAATCTGACAGGAGGGGAAGTCCTTCGGGGAGCACTGACGACGATATCGCTTCTACTATTAGCACCATCAACAGCACGACAGATTCGGGTGAGACAAGTCCACAACAAACCACTCATGCAAGCAAAATTGTTGGACATGCATGTGCTGCTGGCTGCGGTCACTTTTGTTGGGTTGCAAGTGTCGAGCCTTGACGTGATGTGGACCGTTTACCCTTTCCTATTTCCTGGTTTGGAACGGTTCTTCGCTTCCCAAGCGCACGAACTTGATCATGTCTCCCGTGACGGACTACAATCATGGCATGTTCTTGATCGTTGTAATATGATTTCAGAACAAAGCTTCTATGTCAACATTTATTTTCATGCATAATCGCGTAACATGTGTACTGCTTATGTAGCATCAGAGCTCGTGCAAATGAACTCTCTTCAATCGTCTTCACATGCCCCAAGCTTGACAGTGTGAAGGCATAGTCACTACTGGCACCTCAAGCCGTGTAAACAGGACACCCATTGGGATATGTCTGTGTCAGATCACAGGTGGTGTGAAGACCTTCTGAATTTGAGCATCTTGTTCCCGAGGAGTATCCGTGATTGGATTTGTTATCTAAAGTCAGCAGAAGCCCTTTCTCTTTTCCCTTGAATGTCTCCGAAACTAGATTTGGCATCCTGAAGGACATTAGTATTGGTATGAAACCCTGGTATCATCACTCGGATGTGCTTCCTCACACCCCATCTCCCGCAAGGTAGAATGTCATCGGCTCCTCAGTCAAGGTGACACTGTCTATGATGACATTTGATCCATGCCTGAGATCCTATCGGCGGTCATCGTGTTCACATAGGCGCAGGTCTAGTCTTCCTTAATGTTCTTCCGGCGGATGACCAGCCACGAGGGTGTAGAAAGATGACCAAGATTCGTATTGTTCCGGCATCGCCTTGTCACCGGAAGTAAATAAAGCGAAAAGAAGATCTACAAAGTGATGTATCATTGGAAAACCAATCACTGAAGATGAAATGATCATTCCCCAGCGCTGGTGTGGCGCCGATCAAGCGATGGCAAAGGACATACGTCCAAGTCGCCAGGGTATAAATCCATTAGGTGCTACATATCCTGGTATATTAGTGTATCTTATAATCGCGCTTTGATCATGTGCACAACGCTTGCCGGGTTCAAAACCGATTGCGGATAAGGTACCATGGTTGATCTCAGGTGTTCATAACCACCGTCTACGGGAAGCACCTGCCCTGTGATGTAGGCAGCAGCATCACTAAAGAAGAAGACAGCAGCATTGGCTACGTCTTCAATATGGCCCATACGCCCCGCAGGATATGCGGGATCAAACTTGCCATCAGACTTGAGGGAAAGTCTATCCATGCCTTCGGTATTACCGATTGGGCCTGGGGCGATTACATTTGACCGAACTCCGTGAGGACCCTCTTCTACCGCTATGACCGCAGACAGTGCATCAACGCCTGCCTTTGCAGCTGAAACGTGTGCTTGGAAAGGCGTCCCTGCAGAACCAAATTTACTTCATGTCAAGTTTTCATGAATGATCCAATCTCTTACCCTTGTAGTGTAGAGTTGCGCTAACGTGAATATAGGACCCCTTGGTTACCCTAACATAAGGTATCGTAGCCTTGACCGTGTTAAATGTCCCGAGCTGTTTTGTTTTAACATAAAAATAAGGAATCGAAGGCAAGATTGATTATAGGTCTGAAGGTTTACCGTATCAATTTCAACGACAGTACGAAAAGCATTCTCGGAAAGCCCGGAGATGGGCGCAAGAAAATTTCCAGCAGCTCCTGCAGAAATAGCATCTGATTCGAATGTTCCAATAACCTCATTATCAAAGAAAGCTTACCACATATGACAAAATCAATTTTTCCGAAAGCCTCAATGGTTTTACGCACCGCCTCCCGAAGGGTCTTGGGATCACGTACATCTGCTTGGGCAGGAAGGCATTCCTGCCCAGTAGCATCAGATAGTTCCTTCGCAGCTTGAATCAGTCTATCAAGCCTATCGTTGCACAATAGTCAATGAGGGTAGTTCGGCAACATGGGAACACGCATGAACCCACTTGCGCCCGACTATCACAGCATTTGCTCCGTGGCGCATCTAGAGTTCGACACACGTTAATCAGTTCCCATTGACGATACATATCACTGACCACTGCCTCTGTCATCCCCCGGCATATCCCAGATCCGCCTCCTGTGCAGAAGAGGACCTTCCCCTTGAAAATATCGGCTTTGAAAACAGCTTTAGAATTGACCTGCGGAACCACGTAAGGTAAAGAAGCCATAGGCAGAGATGACTGGGGACAATTTGATTTCGAATTCGAAGAAAGAAACTACACCAGGTATGGTAGATTGTTTGGCCAGAGTTTCAATGATAAATCCGGTCGATCCTAACTGTGTCGATCACGTGAGGCGTGCGCGTTGTGATCCGGTGAGTTGTCTTTTGACAATAGACATGTGCGTAGTGAAAAACAGGGATATTCGGCAGTAAATGTGTTAGGGAAGTTTCTCGATCATATCCTTTTTCGGAATACGGATACCGGGGAGGTGTATAAACATCGGCCAGTACAGGTTCCACTTAGATTCGCTCTGATCAATTTGCCAATTTTAGAAAAGCGCGTAGGTAGACAAACCGCGAAACAGCGGTATTCTATCAGCCATTAGCCTTCCTCGAAGATTTATGATCTTCCGAGACCAGAATTCGATTTTTGGTCATTTCTTGAGATCTGCTTTGATCTAAGACATTCGGCAGGGTTTCAAATGCCTGATTAGTGGCTGGCGAGCCTCGATTGGAGGACCTTTAAATTAATTATATACAAGTCGAACTCGGAGGATACAATTATGGTACACATTTGCAAAGATGCATCTGATAGCAGTGCAAAGCGAAGGAAATAGCAATTAAAGTAGAAACTAGTTTTCGCCCAAAACAACAACCGAGAATAAAAATAAATTCAATCTTTTGGCCAATAACCTGGTTGACTGCCTAAATCCGAGTGTGGTGAAAAGGAAGGTTGAGATGCTAATAGAGAATAGTCTGATAGAGTGGGAAGGCCACGTGGTGCTCCAGACTGGTGCTGAGGACCAGGAGCATACATTAGTCCATCAATATTGCGCTCTGCATTAGAGTGGGGGTAAGTTTGGCCAGTATTGGGAATTCCTACTGAAGATAGTGAGATGTCGTGCTGGCCAAATTCCCTTCCAACCAAGATCGGGCTTGAAATATGGCCGGGACTATAAGAAGATGGTGATATAGAGTGTGTAAGAGCCGGTGGAGAAATTTGTTGTGGAGGGTCGCTAGGGTAAAATGGGGAACTAAGAGTCGGCAGTGTAAGAGGTGGTGGAGAGAGTGCGTTTACAGGCGATTGGGCAGACCGAGGAGTCTTCATAGCCGAAAGAGAGAAGTTACGACCTTGGGACTCCGAACCAAGCCAAGACGAAGAGTGAATTGATGACGGTGCCCAAGTTCCACCGCTGTGATAAGTACTTTGAGGGAAAATAAGCATAGGCTCTGTCTGGGCACGGCCGTGGCTTTGAGCCGAAACGTACGAGAATTGTGTCGGCTGTTCCAAAGACCCATCGTGAAAAACATGGTCTCCGCTGACAACAGGTTCGTACACGAGGTGATTTTCCTGACCACCGGAGCGAGAATCAAGTGATGGGTAGGGGTAGGGAGAAGCACGGGTGATTGCATGGCGAGGCTTAGAATGGTCGTTTAGGTGCATGTCGTGACTAAGACGAGTACGATGTATGTCTGACATCATCTCCGACGAATGAAAATCGTCCCTTTCCGTCGGAGAATCTCCTGCACAATCAAATCCCACTTCTTCGCCCAAAGACGGATGGGTGTCAGGTGGACGTTGACCAGGTGCATCTGGCTTGCGCTTCCTCCGAGTATTATTCGGTCGCCGCCGGTAGACGTAGTCAGGATACTTCAAGTTGAAATTGTCCTTGAGTAATCGAGCCTGCTCCTGGAAGAATTGTTTCTGCGACTACTTTCGTTAGACATGGGATGATTGACTTTGAGGAATTCACTTACTGTTTCCATGTTGTTCCATTCCTTGCTCAGTATCTTACTTATTTCTCCAGTCCGCATCGCCTGATTTTCGGCAGAGACCTGTGGCCGACGCATTCGCGCGAATATCATGAATGCATTCATGGGACGCTTTGGAGTACCGTCCGTGTTCAAGGTCTGCGAGGTCAACGCCGTGTAATCTTCTAAAAGACGTACACAACGACCGCTAAGAGTACTATGTATACGGAAGTCCGCTTAGTAACTCACCATCTGGGTCAAATTCCCCCTTCGTAGAGTCGTGGTAGACATTATTCCCATCGTCAGAACCGGAGACTGAGTCTCGCTCATCCTGCCCATCGTGTCTGCCCGGGTCGTAGAGGGACGAGAGTCGTGCGACTTGCACATGTGCTCGTAGAGTTGTGTCGAAGCCAGCGCTGTTCATCAGCGAAGGTAATGAAGATTTACGAAGATATGACGGAGTGGAAGACAGAGAGGATTGGATGTGGAGCTGACCTGGCCTCGCCTCAAATTGTATCGTTTGTGATCGGACGGGCGCGAGTCTCAGATCGACGGCGGAACGAAACGCGGATGCAACTTGAAGACAACACCCTTGTAAATGTTCGTTGCCGTTAGTTAGGCCACAAGTACCCTCTTTGTCCGCGAGCACGAAGTCATTGACATGTTATCTCAAGAAGAGGTAAACAGTCCAGTTTGATCGTCGAGTAAATCTGGTTCGCGGAGCTCATGACACCGCTTGATCAACGTCAACCCTTGCAACGCAGAGTTCACCAGGCACGCGCCAACAGGTCAAACTTCGACACTTCGTGTTCCCAGATCTAGTAGCTTCCCTTTTCTGACGACAAACACCGGAACATTGAATTCCAGATACGGCTAGGTCCGAACAAAGAGTGACCATCTAGTGCTCATAAATTCGGGTCACTGAAAGGGATTATCCTGATGTTTCAAGAGAAGTTTCCCCCGCAGACCTTCAATCGGCCGATTATCCGGAAAACTGTGGCGTCAATTTTGAGTGAAAAAAGTCACCATTTTCGCAAAAACACCGCCTTCAGCAAATACGAATAAATATATCTTTTTTTGGTGTTATCTAAGCGAATATCATGGGCCAAGTCATGTTTGCGAATCTGACAAGGCAACTCAGAGGCAACCCGAAAGATAGGCGCTCGATATCAATCAAACCAACGGAGTGGAATGTCGTCCAAATCATGACTAAGGGTCAAGGGGAGAAGAGGTGGACTCCTCATCAACAACCCTCTGTCACATTAGTACACCCCTCATCAAAATTTTGCCTAGCTTCTGCGAGATCTCAACGTGGAAGTGGGAGGCAAGGGAAGTGAGGAAGTAAGTGAGGAAGTAAGTAACTCTAGCCATCGGTACCGAGAGAACCCTGCTTCGTTCTCGGGATCCTTTAGGTTCGTCGGAAAATGTGAAGTCCATATTCTGGCCACAGAAACACACTTATTGGAAAGAGCTCCGTATGACATCAATGTGGCTATGATCGAAAATTTTCGCGGTACGACAGCGCGATCATACTCATGGGGGAACGGGAGTCATGTGTGCAGGGATTCTCCGCCGTAACATAGCCGACCCTACAAAAGGCTAGATTTATAGGTAAAGGTCCAAAGTTATGAAGCATGCAACCAAGACATAAAAGCTCAAGACCTTTTCCAGCGCTGTATGTCAATCACGAAAGCCCACCATTTGTACAGTAACCATTTTGGGAGTTTTTATCTATTCTTGCCAATTAACGAGTTACGTCCACATTTAATTTAAATCCGAGAATGTTTGACGCGATGATGAAGAGCGATGCAAGTATCCACAAGCGAAACGTCTGGTAGGAACTCGGAAGAGCATCAAAGTCAAAGTAAGTTAGTATGTTTTGTAGGATCTTCGAGCCTGGACCATTGCAGTTGCAATCAGTTCAGGAACTTTAAATGGAGTCCTGTTGGGTCAGTACCAGCCAGGGAGACGGAAATTCCAGGAAAAATGCAGGAACGACAGGTATTGGAAAGCGTCCTGAAGAGATACAAAGGGCAAAGCTCATCACACCTAGAATACGGAGACTACCACTCATTTATTACCTCGGCTAGCATATCAGGGATACCTAAGTATGGAGATGACTTTTCCTCAATTTTGGTGCCATTTGTTGCATTCCTCAAGTTTCCAAACTTGCTTGGACTTTCCCCCCACAATAAAGCACAAAGCGACTACCACGTGCGATCAACTACCCCGGCTCCCGGTCCATCGTGACCGTGTGACGGCATGCATTATTTATCACAGTTGCTCGGAGCTTCCGGCGGTTGGACAATTGTGTCTGATCATACAATCCATACAATCCTGTCCTAAGCTTTAGACTTTCGCCATATGAAGGATACTCTCACAGATGCCAGTGTGTCTATATCTTGTTAAATAGGAGAGTTCTTGAGCTGTTGACGGTTTTATGAAGACTTTCCTCGAACAGCAGACCAACGCGTTTATCATTTAGGGTTGTGTCCCGGCGAAGTCGCCAATCGCATAGTAGGTGCAGGCAGCAATATGGTCGGATGACTCTCAACTTACTAAGGTTACTGTTGGTTCTCCCTCCCGAGCTCGAGCTATCGCGGCCTTTTTTGACAAAGAATTTGAACCTTTCATTCTGTTCTCAGAAAGAGGATTTCTTACTATCACCGGCAAGTTCAAAGGTGTCCCTATGTCCGTTGTCAGCATTGGCATGGGAAGTCCAAATATGGATTTTTTTATACGTGAAGTGCGAGAATGCTTGAGTGGTGACATGGTTGTCGTTAGGTCAGTGTAGGCTTACCCTTTATGTGTCAGCCTGAGCTGCCCTGAAACGCCACTCCAAGAAAAGACTCGGATCTTGCGGAGCGCTTATCGATGTGCCAGTTGGAACCGTCGTGGTGCCCAGGGCAAGTGTAGCCATTACTCGAAATGTAGACTTCAACTTCGTTTTTGGGGACTCCGTCGAACCAGCTTACAGGATTAGCAAACCGGTAGGAACTGCATTTTGTCCGTATCATTTTCCTCCTGCTAATCTCTTCAGGTCCATGCTGACGTGTCCCTCCATAATGAGGTTTGTTGGCGCTGATGTCCTCTTTTTGCCAAATACCCACAAGCTAGCCCAGCTTCATCAGGCTCTAGTGATAGCAAAACCCGCCAAGTCTGATGTGCAAATCCTGGCAGACACTGTAAACGCTTCGGCTGATAGGTTTGCCTCTCTCTTTCTTCGATTCGTCACCACTAAGGCTTGTCTCTCTTACTTTTAAGTTTCTATTCTTCGCAAGGAAGACGTACTTCTTTTCCAGACCATAATCAAAAACTCCTGGAGCAGTTGCAAGCTTCCACTCCGGGGATAGCAACGTTGGAAGTCAGTCATGTTTTTGCTCAATGCTGAGACTTATAAAGCCGGCCTTAGATGGAGACTTTCCATTTATATCATCTCGCGGCATGTTGGAGTGGTGAACGAACCGCTGCTCTAGCGAAGGAGCCTCCTTTGACATCAGGACCTGTAAAGCCGGTTACATCTCATCCGCCTTCACCGGTAATTACGACTGCTTCGCTTCGACTTGCGTCGCCAGAGACAGACATTAGGGTTGCGGCTGCACACATGGTTTTTGCCTCTCGCACATCTCAAGACTTCATAACTCCACATCAAGTTACCGAGCTTGAGGGATGGACTGGTATGGTATGTAGGATCATTACTGAGCCTGTCGCTTTAATTCATACCGTCCAGGGTGTTCTTAATGCACTTTGTAAACTTGACATACCTCTTCATGTAAGCAGTCCTAGCATTAACACTCCTCTCTGTCTTTGTTCAAGGGTACACGCAGCGCCTTCATCCGGAACAAGGCAGTGTCTGGAATTCAAAGTAAAACACTATATTACCTTGGCCGTGTCTGTTGCCATGTACAATGGAGAAACACGTGCTATATCTTATCCATATCTAGGGACGATGGCGATTTTTCTCTCATTCTCATCACATTCTCATCGAAGTTTTTTTTTTGGCTCCCGACGATCACTAGCCGCGACAATACCACCAATAATCAGTTTTTCCCTCTTTTGCTCAACGCTCAATATTCCAAGCCATTTCGTTAGTTGTAGAGCAAGTAATATTTCCTGGCAGACCTAAATCCTCTACTCCTGAGTGGGCCGGGAAGGATGTACGTTTCAATCTTCTTATGACTTAACCCCTCTTCGATTTACACTCCAAACTACTTCACATCTGATAAAGATAGCCCTTAACCTTATAACTTATCTTCTCGTTTCTTTGACATGTACTTCAGGGACCAACAAAGTTTTACTACAGGTACGCTGTCGTTGAAACGCAAGTGTTAGCATCCAGTGGCAAGGACATAGTATGTGTCTCAACTTAGGCAATATGGAAGTGTGACAGGGCGAGAGAAGCATCGATTCCACAAAGACAAGTCTTTGAGAGTTGGGTAGTCTCATTCGATATAAAGTAGTCTCAGGAGCGACACCATCACGTTAACATGTGTATGGAGTTGGATTGCAGTCATGTAAGATGTGTAAGATCATTATCTATATAGAGCCATATTAATGCCGTACCTATGAGATTAACTTCTAGGTAAGGTAGAGGCGTGTGAGTCTTTTATGCGCGACAGAGGATTAACTTCTGTAGTTAAAGATTCTGATAATTTTTGCTTCACCAAGGGTGGGAACATTCTAAATGAGTGACCTAACGGTATAATCCTCCAACAAGGGAAATGTCACGAGAGTAGTAGATCTGGACCAGCGTTTATGTCGTCCCCTCCTCAGTTAAAAATGGTGATGTGCAGGGTCCTCTGACACGTGAGCTGATTTAGGACCATGGTACATAACGATCGCATGTCACAGATACTTGACAAGGGATCCGCCGAGTAATGATCACGCTCGACCGACTTCCATGGAGCAGAGTAAGTCAAACTTACTTCCCTTGGTGCCAGCATTGCAACTTTTATCGTCGCTTGGCAGAATCAATAAGCCATCTTGCGCCGGAAGCAACAGGATGCGAGACGTATGTCTCCTGGATATGGTTGACAAAGGAGTTAACATGAGAGGTGTCGAGAAGCACGAGAATGACACGGGAATGACGCTGGAACGACACGGGAATGACATGAGAAACATTTCCAGGCCCATAAAATGCACCAAACACATGACAGTGAATGAGTGCAGAGTTCCGATTATGAACTTGTTACAATTATGCTGGTTTACTAGTGTCTATGATTGGATTTGAGGGCGTTGCGTACAGAACATCACAGTTGTGACGGTTGGAAGCAGGTCAAATTGCTCGTTGCTTTCCAGCTTTTGATGTCTTATGCAACAGGGAGTGTTCAGTCGATTAAGCTCTGGGTCAATCAATGCAGAGAATGCTCACATGCGACTAAGTATACGTGGCTGTGTGTAGCCAGGATATACAACGACATGGCAAATAAAATCAACCTACGATTGGCACGCAATGTGACCCCCCCATTCATTTAACCCTGGGCCTAGTTCGATGGTACTCTGGGGTGCGCGTTCATATATGTATCATACTTGTTCATTTTTCGGACTGTTGAGAAGAAGACTCACTCGATAAGTCGATCCTTCGTCATCTCCAACATTACGTGATCGCCTCACCATTTTCGGATATCTCTCTCTCTTTTTACGAAGCCCTCTGAGCCCTGGTGGCTATAGCAATCTGTATTTACTACTCTTTACTATTGAACCTCATTATTTCTCGTCATATCTAGAGACATACAAAGCGCCACCCCTCAGTCGTACTACATTATACTGGTGTGACTGAGGGTGAGCTCATTTACTTATATATCTTACCTATAATCGTACTCACTCATAACTTGTAGACTAAATCTATATCTACGTCTACAGGTAATAAATCAGTCGTACTACATTAGTGGTGTGACTGAGGACTAAATCTATATTTACGTCTACATGGACTGTTTTCCAGCTCGCCCGGTCACGGGATGCTCCCTGAACTCGCTGGAAGTTTCACAACAACAACTTTCCATTCTATCGGACTTTCGGGCCCAATACCTTGTCCTTATACTTCCTGGCTGATAACGGATAATTTGGTGTGACTGGCAAACCAATGATACTGGCGCGCTTGATAACCAATCTCAATTGATTTATTGATGACCTCAGCTTAGTGATGATTTCTCAGTCGGGACCTTGTTCACTGGATAATAAAAACCTATCCATCTTGTACTTTACCTCCCGGGACAAACCCGAGGCGAGCGGCTTGAACTTCATGTACTGGTAAAAAGAATGATAATTCTTCCTTTGGGTATTTAAACAAGTCAATGAGATTTTCTTAGGTAAATTCCTCGAAGATTACAAGACATCATATTGACCATCAAAAAACGTGGATATGAACATAACGGTAACTGTTTCCGTTCAACATTCATACAGATTGGACCCTGTCGTGAAAAAGTCAAACTGGACATCAGATATCAGGCAGTAAGAACCCACTGGATGAAGTAAGTTTGATCAGTTGCAACACAATTTCCGCCATGAGCGTTTTCTGGAGCCTGACAGTTAAACGCAAGATTATCTAGAGTGTCAGCCTAGATCATGGTTATATTATGTAAGGTCTTCCACACAAGCGAACGAGTACTTACCCAGTTCGTGCGGCAATATGCCACGGGTGTAATGTCTTGGTTAATAAAGGACGACAAGCAGCTCTCGAATGTCATAACCACAGTGTTATTTGTCTGAAATAAAGATTATTTCCTGCTCGCTAATGGTAGTGCTCGTCAAGAATTCTACGCACTCCATTGCCGACGGTAAAAATGGCACCTAGTGTTAACAGTCAAACGTTGATCAGTCACAAAGATGAAGGGGGAATTTCAAGTACCCGTGTTCTGGCTCTCGAATCGTAGAGCATCAGCGATGACATGACATTGGTTTGGATCAGGGCCACCACCTGCTGGCAAAAAGCAATTCGTATTGCCTATTGCCATTTTGTTGGGTTTCAGGATGATACTATGATATAAAAACGCCTCACATGTTGTGGCACAAAGATTCGTTTGACGTGCTTCCAGAACTTCACGTTTCAAAAGTGCGACTTCAGGACATGTTACAATCTCAAGCTTGACATTGCGATTTTTTCCAATAAAACGTTCTGATTCTGTGACCTGTCCTTCGCATATAGCGCCTTTACCCAAATCGTCAATACTCAAATCATTCGAATTGAAAGTCTATACCGACCACTTCTGTTGTCCAAAGGCGAGGTTAAAGCCAAAGGTAAAGCAGTCAGGCAAGCAAGGGTGACAAGAATGAAAGAACGCATTGTGGGAGGATCTGAAAATGCATGGAAGAAGGCAACAGCTAGAGCTTTTAACGGTAGAGCCGAAGCCTGGTCGCAAGGCGGTCAGGAGGCTCCGTCAAAGAGCATATGGTAGACAATGGCGGTTGACAAGATGCTGTGGAAATGCCGTACAAAATAGACACGGAAGACATGAGTGATCCTTCTTTCAGAGCCTCGCGGTTATGCATCTTAGAAGTTAGAACACAGAGAACACAATAAGGATCTTGGACTTTTACACGTGTAGAAAGCCTCTACGACAATTATAAGTAAACATGGACGTCAAGTATACCATTTCTGCGTGATGAGTCCAAGGAACGTATCAATGGGATAGATACATATCAAAGCTGTCGTGACTCGTCCGTGGAGTTCGCTTGAAGCATGTGACTGTTTGAGAATAGAGATATTTTTCCGAGAATAGGCGAAAAGCTCCGAGGAATTGAGTTCTAATAGGAATATCAAAACAGAGCATCCTAAAAAGCAATTATCTTGGGTGTTCTAACATAATTCAACTGAAAATCTTCTTCACTCTTTGTATGTCGAAGACATTGTTGGTCTTCGTGATTATATATATCAAATCGGCCAATAGTACCTGCTCATCTATATTACTTTTTGAAGATTGATATTTAGAGTCCTGACACCGGGCCGGATTGACATATGGGACAATCGCCACCTATCCGCCTATCCAGAAGGATATGTGATCATCCCTTTCGTACAGCTTATTGGGACGATCATCGGATACTGGGAATGTGGATGAGTCTTTGTTTCCACGTGCAATCGTTACAATAGCATCAAAAACTTTTTCTTCTAGGTTTCACGGGAAAACAGTATCCGGCTGCTTCTAGATCCCGAATGCCATAGGACCTGGCTTCAACGTGAGTATCTTCCTTCATCGCGTAGCATCCGATCTGCGGATATCTTTGTGTGTTGATACATATCAAGATATGTTAGTTCCAATAATAGCATGATTCAAGGTGTCACCAGCCCTAGTGGACTTGTTTCAACTGCCACATCTCACAAGTGAGTTCCCCATTAACGTGACTCTGGTCTGAGTTCATGTTGGGAGACATTTCATCAAGTCGCGCAGCTTAGTGGAATGTCTCCCAACATAAAGTGAACCCAACCAATCCAGTCAGTAGATACTCCCCTATGTCCTGGAATCACCAGGGTTGGTGACCATGCTCTAGTGATGTTTCTCTCCAACTCTTATCAAACTTGAGCTCAAAGGCTTCATGCCAGGATATTGCCTCTGCTGGAAGTTGAAGTTGATCCATAGTCAGAAGTTAGGGTTTTATATAATTTTATGTTGATTTACCATGCATTTAAAGTATCAGAGGCTAATCAAAGTAAGGAGAAACACTTTCAAAACTTAACAACACCTTGAAATTGTCAAGAAAATGTGACTTGAAATTGAGTTTGCTCTACAAAAACATTGTCTGGTTTATTGGTCCAATCTCTAAAAGTCATGTCTATTGCCTCACTCTTGCTCCCTGCTAACAGGACCCCACCACACTCCCCTGGGTAGGGCCACACCAACCCCATTTTTTCCTCTTCCAATCTCTGACATCATTAATCCAATCACAGAGATCACTGAGTTTCCCTGGATAGGCCACAACACACTTGCATTTCTGAACAACCTTCATGTTCCCAAACCATTGCAAGATCACTTCCAACACCCCAAACACTACTCTGCACAATCATCCCACAAGACCCATCTCCTGCATGATTGCCCACTGCCTGATCTTGTTGAATTCCAACCTAGATGACACAGATACCAGTAAGTATTAATCTATGATACTCATAAGTACAATATCTAAAATCCATTCATATGATTTGGCTCACCCTCAGTCTGTGTATAATGAACTGAGGGTGTCCTTTGGAGTCAGGAGTTCTTATATACAAGAGTGGTTGCATTGTTTAGTGTATGACAATGAACTATGATTGGTGTGATATGATGGAGGGGTCACCCTACTTACAGTGGCCAGGGTTGCCCCACTTATGGTGGCCAGGATAAATCATGACAGATCTTGCTGCTACTTAATTACCTCTGGCATACAATCATTCTTAATGCCCAAGACATCCCATAGATACTTAGGAAAGGCTCTAGTAGTTGGTATAGTAGTCTTGATATTGCCCATATTGTACAGTTTCTTGTTTAGTCTTCTTCCATCTCTTTTTTCTCTGTGTCTCTCATTTTTATTATCTCTGAATCAATTTTCTTTACTTTCTTTCAATTTCTTCCATCTCTGCCTTGTCTTGTTTTGACTTCCTCAACTCTCTCAAGTTTTCCTTGAAAACTCTCCTATTCTCTTTTATATTTAATCTCCACCTACTCTACTCTATTTCCTTTAAACTCTGTCTCTCTATTTCTTCTTCGTTTTTTCCTTCACATCATTTTTTTATCCATCCAGCTTCCATTACTTCTTTATCAAATTCCTCTCATTCTATCTCAACTCTATCTATTTCGTTTGTTAGAAGTAGAAATATATATGCACAATTAATCTAATATAATTATAAGTATAGTTTATATAGTT
>QLON01003494.1:0-11210 GCA_003313675.1 Termitomyces heimii
CCTCTTGGCAAGCATACGTACGATGCGGTATCATGCATCGTGACGTTAGCGCGAACAATATCCTCATCGCCTGTGATGGGGGAATACTCAACGATTGGGATATGGCAAAGAAAGAAAGTGAAATAACTCGTGGCCGACGGCACGAGCGGACGGTAAGCTCTGATGAAGTCTTTATTGATCATACTCACAGTCTATTGATAGGGGACTTGGGAATTCATGTCAAGCCTGTTGCTGACAGGACACCATGAAGCTCACACGATCCAGGATGATATGGAATCCTTTGTTCTCGTTGTCATCTACCATGCTCTACGCTATCTACCCCACAACAAACCCGAGGACGTTTCATACATCCTCAACAATGTGTTCACCCACCGGGAGCGTCTGCCCTCCGGTGTATATAAGGGTGGTGAAGCTCGGAAGCATCTCTTCTTGGCTAATGGGTACATTGGCACTGACTTCCGGTTATCATCTCCTCCTCTGCGTCGCTGGATTAAAGCGGCAATCAAAGCTGTGAGAAACTGGATAAAGACTGAACTTAAAAATTCTCAGCCAATAGATGATAGTTCTGATCCAGAGTTGCCGTGGGCAAAGAAACGAGCTGCTGAGATTCAAGGTGTTCAACGTCTGCCTTCACCTGTAGCAGAGTCTCTACCACGTCCCCTCAGCACTCACGATGCATTGGCCAGTTACTTTGATTTTTTTTTGCAGGCGGATGATTGGCCTGCGCCTGCAGATGACAAGCCACATGATAATCGAGTGCTTCCAAAGCATGAAGCTGAGGATGAGTCGTTGTATAATGGCAGCTCGAATACAAGAAGCCAACAATCTGCAGGTTCCAGGGGTAGAGGCTCAGAGACAGGGAGGTCGTCACAAATGTGTATCACTGGAAAGCCAAGTTATTCTAATCGGAAGAAGTGATTTGGCAGCCTAATCATGCCGCATGTAAATAGCAATGCTTTGAATATATTGTTTCCAATAGAACATATTGAAGAGGTGGGAAGGCAAACAGTAAAACAACATGCAACGGCTGACAGCGTTGAATATTTGAATGTACAATGAACGCACGGTTTTTGTTCTCGGACCCTGAAAAGTCGGCAACAATTGTCCATTCTTGCGTGGATGTCTGATTTCCTGTCAGTCACAGGCTGACACACTCCAATGTATAATGTCTACAAGATTCACAAAACAGACAATATATCTATTAAAGGATACATGGCAGGTACGCAATTTGGTCCTGGAGGTTGAAATTAAAGTTCCTATCGACAATGATGCTAACAAAAGTCGGGATAATGGAGGCGAAAGGGAGCTATCTACGACTGGGACACCTTTGCTCGATCCTTGCAAGTGTCAAGAGAGCAGGCAGGGAACCATTCAACGTCTCCACCATCGTTTCATTCCAAATGTAATTGTCAAACCCTTCAGAACTTTTACGAGCTCCAAACATATGTTATTAGTTGTGTCGCATGCGTTCACTGGTGAGTCTGGGATTGTCTTTGTGGAACGTTATTTATCGAGGTCCTCAGCCCATTTGCAAGCATATGAGCAATGTGGCATGATTCGTTTTGACGTCAGCGCGAACTATATCCTCATTGCTGTCGAAGGGTATGACGCATAGCTTCGAGACGTCACAAATGACATCAATTTGTCTTACACACACGTATGTTATCTCATTATGACGACTTTATTATAAAATCATGACATATACTTCTTACTGATAACTATAAATATTGTGCCGCACCCCGGAGCCAAATTATCTCTCGATATTTGGACTCCAGGTGTGTCATCCATTTTATGTTTATTCTGAACCTGTACTTACAATATTATCTCTCGATATTTGACTCCAGGTTATTCTATTATAGTCTTTGTCCATTACACATAAACTACCGATTTGCTACTATGCTACGTCAATTGCTCCTTGACTCAATGATTGGGATATTGCAAAGAATGAAGGCGACATACTGCGCGACCCATGGTATGGGTGTATGGTGAGATCTGATACAATACCTATTAGTCATACTCACAGTGAATTGACAGAGAACTTGGGAATTCATGTCAAGCCTGTTGCTTGCAGGACACCATGATGCTCACACAATCCAGGATGATATGGAATCCTTTGTCTTCATTGTTACTCATCATGCTCTATGCCATCTGCTCCACAACAAACACAAGGTTGTTTCATACATCATCAAAGAAGTTTTCAATGATTGGTGTATATAAAGGTGGTGAGGGGTGGCAGGGCCTCTTCTTGTTCAATGGGTACATTGGCTATAACTTCCGGTTATCATCCACTCCTCTAGGCCGATGGGTTGCAGTGGCTATTCGGGCTGTGAAAGAGTGGATAAAGACCAAACTTGCAGAATCTGACCACATTAAAGATCTAACGATGATGGTCAAGGTGGCTGCGATGACAGGTGTTCTACCTCACCCAACTGAGCCTGTTCCTGTAATTCGACATATCTTCAACACTCATGAGAAAATGGCCGTGTACTTTAATATTTGCAAGCAGATGACTGGCCTGCACCTGAAAATGACAAGTCACATGATATTCTAAAGTTTCCCAAGCCTGGACATGAGGATGAGTTTTCAGACAATAGCAGCTTAAGTAGAAGATGCCTACCATTCAGGTTCTATGGGTCTATGCTTTGAGACAAGGAAGTTGTATAAATACCTATAACTGAAAAGCAAAATCAATCACATACTCAGCATCATAAGGATATTTAGGAGCTCAATCACATCTTCTAGTATGTATACTGCATGTAAAATAACAGCTCTGAGTAGCATACTAGTTTGGTGTGAAGGAAATACCATGGATGACAGGCATGCATGTGGTCTGTCTCTTATGCATATATTGTTGCCACCAACCATGGATGCAGGAAGCAATGCTCTTTTGCAAAACAATCTAAAAACAAAGTCAAAACAATCAGATTGGTTTCAAGATCTTATTTGAATGTTTTTGTTAAAACACAAAAGAAATATTGTAGCCAATGAAAAGACCTTCCATAGGAAAGGTCAAATTGAGAGGACTTGATGATTACATAAGTTCTGTCATGTGATTCCAGGACAGACCAATCAGATCAGAATATTTTTTTCTATGGTTTTTGACAAAAATATTCAAATAGAATTTTGAAATCAATTAGAATATTTTTACTCTGTTTTTACATTGTTTTGCAAAACAGCATTCTTCCCTGCACCCAGTGAATGCAGCTTTTTTTATAACATGACACCCCTTTGAGTTCTGTCTGTTTAGTTGTTTAGCCTGGTGCCAGGGATGCTGTAGAGTAATCTACTTGGTAATATTAATGTTAAATGTTTATCTTCTCCCTCCATGAAGCATCACTTATTGATTAAAGCTGAAATAAATTGATTTCTCAATTTTGCACTTGTTAAGATCCAGAAAATAACTGGTATTAGTATTGGGCCATCAAATGCAGCTGGACAACACATTGTCACACTGTTGATGTAGCTATGAAGTGGACAGTAAAAGATAAATTCATATACTAAATGGCTTTGAAATAATAGTGAGGATTTCAGGAGTTAGCTAGAGCTAAAGCTAAAGCATCCAACTTTCTACAACAGTTTCTGGAAAGTTAGAATTAGTTAAGAGCATTGATTTTTGACATATGCTGTATTCTATAATGATGCAGATATTAAGCAAACAATTAAACAAGTGGAATTCAAAGAGGCCTATTATTATGAAAAAAGCTGCAATGTACCATAAAAAACAAAGTTATCAAGCAGTTTCAGATGATCATTCAAGATTTTTGATTTTAAAGATCTTACCAGATGCCTTTTGATGCCATCCTAGTTAACAGTGTGGATCTGCTACCCTAATCAGTCCTATTTCTGTTCTAAGATGCCTTCTAGAATGATTTCTGGTAGAGAGTCTCTGCTTTCCATCACATTTTCAATGCAATACACTTCCAATGAATTTATGTATGCTATCAATCAGGTTCTAGCAGGCAATTAGACCTGTTTTGCTAAGCATGGACATTTCCATAGTGTGGTCCTGAATCTATAAAAGCACTTATCCTTTGCTAGTGCTACTTACATTAGAGTGAACTGTATCCTTGGAGCACTCACTGCTAATCCTTTTCATATGGAAATTAAGCTCTATGCCTGTGTTTTCCTTCTCTTGGTCTCACCTAGGCCATTGTTGGAAGTACTGTTGATACTAGCAACAAGTGCAGTCATGGTGTTTGTGCTACAATATTTATGTATATTAACTCTTCATTCCAACTTTTTCAGACTTGCTCCAAAAGTGACACCTTGAGAAGCTCACTGTGGAAGTGAATCACTATCAGAGAAGAGTGATGCTGGACTGAGAAACATATATATTGCATATAGGATTATAATTATTAAAATAGTGCAGAATGCTATGACTGAAGGTATAGTGAGATATGGTAAGTACATTCTGAGATTATCTCAAAGACCTAAATGAAACTAATTTTACAAACTTGTTGACCATTCAACTCCAGATCTGGGTTTTCCCTCTATAACCTGATTTGTTTCCTCTTTCTTAAACTCTCTTGTTTTTTGTATAGACTTATATAACTTGTTTGCTGAGAAAATTCCATATATGTTTATGATATATCATGTGGCACAGCATGTTCAAGATCCAGGTATGTATTTCAATATTAGAAAGGTCCAAAATTGGAGAGTTTCCTCATACTCCTCAATTCATCCTCATGTATTTGAAGATTTATCTTACAACAGGAGCATTTTTTGACTATAAGAAAAGGAAATAAAACCATTAGTCTCTACAGAGATTTTCAAGATAGTGGCTGATCAATGCCAATAATGAAACCACTAAGTTCAGGACTCAAAATAACACTACAGGCTGCTGGTCAGTCATTGCAACCATTAATGCCACTCAAACATGGAAACTGTTGGTTTTTAAGCAGTACAGTAGCAACAGTTCCAGTATCAAACCTAGATGAAACTCTTATAAGGAAAAACCTTCTATGTTATATTATAAATCATGATATCCAGAGTATGACAAGGAATGTTAATAACCCTGTTACAAATTTCTTGGGTGGTGTGTCTAAGAGAAGTGAAACTACCAGTTTGGAAAATGGAAGATAGTTATGCTTCATTGCAGAACTAAGATTTCTGCTAGATGCTTAGCATAGAAATGTCTATTGATGCAAAATTAGGTTATTTGGATTAGTTTGAATAGAGGCAATCACAAATGAACCAGCTTTTACTAAGTTCTGGGGCTAAATTACACTTCACAAAGTACTTTTATAAAATATATAGGTGAGTAATAGAGTTTATTGATTTTTCAGTCAATGCAACCTTATTCACACTAAAGGAAGATTCAAAAAGCATATCAAACTATTGAATTCAAGTATACTATTGCTTTGGGCCTAAGATATCCACTCTCTGGAGATTTTGAGCATGGGCAATCAGTAACCTGCTAAATGTCACAGAATCTTCCTCTATTTATGTTATTTCTCCTTCCTGTGATGCATAACATTTTCTGGTTATTCTGAGTCATTTTCTGGTTATTGGGCCTCCATTTTTCAGTCTCAAGAGACTTAGTATAAATTTTTCTGGCTAAGAGAGGGTCCTCCAATGTTTTTAGTGCTCTAATTTTGTAAATCATTAATATCTTCCTCAGTTCTTCCTTAAATGCCTCTGGATCTTTTAATATCAGGTGCAGAATAATTAAGCTTTCCTAATAATACTAAACACAATAAGTTTGGTGGTCTTCCTGTTGAGATATAAGAATTTTACTGAAGCCTGCTCAATTTTCCTCAACAACTAAATTTAGCTTTTCCCATCAAATTAATTTGGGTGTATATTAGATTAAAATACTGATAAGCTGATTTCTCAATACCTAGGCTACCAATAAGGCTGATCTAACATGATATGGAGAGGGCTTTTTAAGGTGGTTCTAGCTATATCATTTACTTACAGTTTTCAGCAGAGCTGCTTACAGTTTTTAGCAGAAGTCTGTTTTATTCAGACTTTTTGATGGTTAATAGCTTCATCTTGTCTCATTGTTGAGATAGACATATCATTATCAAATAGTAGTACTATTCATATCAGGTTTATCAATGACAATTAAAGGCCTATTGTATCTGCATGTTATCTGTCACAAATTCCTCAGGTGGTGTATCTAAGAGAAGTGAGACTGCCAGTTTGGAAAATGGAGGATAGTCATGCTTCATTGCAAAACTAAGACTTCCACTAGATGCTCAGCATAGATATGTCTATCAAACAACTATTCATATCAGGTTTATCAATGACAATCAAAGGCTTACTGTATCTGCATGTCATTAAGATTCATTACTAAAAACACCTTATATTTCTCTGAGGTATTCATCAGTTTGAAGAAGTCTTCTTTAGAAAATAGAATATCAATGGTTGGATGCCTTTAAGGATATGTTGAGTTGAGGGAAAAGAGATAGAGTCAAAGAGAAACTTGAGGAGCTGAAAACTGAGAGAGGAGGTTAAAATAAGATGAAATAAAAACAGAAAAGAGTTGAGAGCAAAAAAATAGAATTAATTTGAAGATAAAGAAGTGTAGAGAGCTGGAAAGATATAGAAAGAAGAGAAAGAGAAGAAACTAAAAGAGACTGGAGAGATTGGCAAACTCAGGGCAATATCAAGATTAATGTATTGACTACTGAAACTCTCCCTAAGTACTTATGAAATGTCTTGGGCCTCAGAAGTGATTGTGTGCTGGAGAAGATTGAGCATTAGTGAGATCAAGTAGTAGGACAATTATGCAGAGCAGTATTTGCAAGGTATTAGAAGTGATTTAACTCTATTGCAGAAGAGTGAGTGGTGGTTTAGTCATGTAAGAAGTAGCAGCCTATATGGGGAAGCTTGGTGATCTTGGTGATTGGATCATTGATGTCAGGAGTTAAGAGAAAGAAAAGCAGGAGTCAGTGTAGCCATACCTAAGAGAGTGTGGTGGAGTCATCTTGCAATTGATTTTTGGGTTTTCTGGAATATATATAGTTGTACAAGGTGTATAAAAAGAATATCTAAGGAAGACTCTCTAGTCTTTGTGAGTATTTAGCAACACTTAGTATATTAAACTCTATCTATAAAGTCTTTGCACATATCAAAAAAAAAAGCCCTTAGTAAATACTTCTTAATACAATAGCATAGTATTATACAAAGGTCTTGAGCATATAGACTATTATAAAAACACTCCCTAATACACATTAATTGTGACTCTGTACAAAGTAGTGATAAGAGTGGAGTAGTCAAAACTTGGATTGTTTATATGCTATTTATCCATTTTTATATCTATGTAGATAGTATGTAAATATTATCATAAGCCTAGTCAAGTATGGTATAGTATATTAGTAGGTTTAGAATATTGAACAAATATCTGAGAGGTTTTTAATCAATATGGGAACTATTATTATACAAATTTGATGTAATTCTTAGATTGTGGTTTCTCTTCCATGACTGAGTTTTGCATATTCCTCAAGACAGTAACAGCCTAGCTATTGATGTAATTTCATTTCTTATCTTTCTACTCTTTGTAATGCATGCCACTAAAGAGTTATGACTGACTCTTGATCAGGCTTGGCACAATCACTGATTTCTTGACTAATCTGCAAACAAACTCTTAATCATTAGTCAGTCCTTAAATTTCAGATGCATGGTGCTGTAATCTGAGCTTCATATCTTTAGACAGTTCTTCAAGCAAGAAACATGACACAATTCTTCTTTGCCATTGGCTTATTTAAGTTCTGAGGTTTAGCATTGAGTCTGAAGCCAAGATCTTTTGAAATGCATGCTCCTCTAATATTATTCCCAAGTCTTCAGCATAGCCATCTATAAATCAACTTTACTAGCTATGCAGATTATATGATATAAAAATATAAGGAGATTCAAGTACTGCCTATATTGCCAACATATATGCTGATGCAAAATTAGATTATTTGGATTAGTCTGAATAGAGGCAATCACAAATAAACTAGCTTTCACTAAGTTTTGGGGCTAAATTACATTTCACAAAGTATTTTTATGAAATATATAGATAAGTAATAGAATTTATTGGTTTTTAGTCAATGCAACCTTAGTCATACCAAAAGAAGGTCCAAAAAGCATATCAAACTATTGACCTAAAGTATACTATTGCCTTGGGCCTAAGATATCTACTCTTTAGGGATTCTGAGCACAAGCAATTAGCAACTTGCTGAATATCACAGAATTCCCATGTATTTATATTATTTCTCCTCTTTGTGATGTGTAATATTTTTCAGTAATCCTGGGCCATTTTCCAGCTATTGAGCATCCATTTTCCAATTTTAAGAGACTTGGTATAAATTTTTCTGGCCAAGAGAGAGTCCTCCAATGTTTTTAGTGCTCTAATTTTATAAATCATTAATATCTTCCTCAGTTCTTCCTTAAATGCCTCTGAACCTTTTAATATCAGATGTGGAATGATTAGGCCTTCCCAATAATACCAAACACAATAGGTTTAGTGGTCTTCCTATTAAGATATAAGCATTTTACTAAAGCCTGCTTAATTTTCCTCAACAATTAAATTTACCTTTTCCCATCAAATTGCTAATCCTTCTATTAACTTTCCATGGAATTTCTTTGGACAACTTTCATTGTGTGCAAATTAATTAGGTGATTAAGATGATATCCAACATATAGGAGTTCACATATATTTCTGCTGAGGATATGCCCATTTTATTATAAAGATAGAATGCTTTTCTTGGAATAAGTCATTTAATCTTCAGAAACCTGAGAATAGGTCACATAATCATAATCACATGATTAATTTAAGTGCACATGTTACATAATTATAGTCACATGATTGATTTGGGTATGCATTAGATTAAAATACTGATAAGGCTAATCTAATATAATATAGAGAGGACTTGTCAAGGTGGTTCTAACTATATCATTAGACTATAGTTTCTAGCAGAACTGCTTACAGTTTTTAGCAAAAGTCTATTTTATTTAGACTTTTTGATGATCAATAGCTTTATCTTATCTCATTGTTGAGATAAATGTATTAATGTATAGCTGTCACTAACCATCTAACAGGAGTTTATATATGCAGAAATAAGAAGTTAAGACTTTTAGACTAACAGTTTATGAAGGTGAAAAAGAAGTGCTAGCAAAACAAGACTAGAAATTTGAGATAATGTGAAAATGCACATATCTTGATATATTAAGAAATCATCAGAGTCTAACTGTGAACAGTCAGATGTTTAGAAAGAGGAAGATTATAGAGTGTCTACCCATTTACACATCAAAATGTGCTACAGATCCCTATAATCAATGCCTATATAAATCAAATAAAATGTAAAGTACTATAAGTAAATGTCTACTCTGCATTTACAGTGCTGTTCCTAGATACATAGCCATCAAGAACAGTGTAAGGAGGGAGTCTTGATATTTTGTCAGGTTTTGCTGAGTTGGGAGCTTTCTGAGAAAGCAATGCCCTTACAAGGTGGACTTGATCTACAGATACCCAGGTGTCTGGAGCTCCAGAATTGAGGCTCCAGGGTTCAAGATGTGGACAGGGGGGTTTGGTCCCAGGGGAACAGACTTGATCTGAGGCTCAGGTGTTTTGTAGAGGCTGGGAGTTGGCAGGGGTTGAGTCGGAACTGGAGGTTCTAAGACAAGACTCAGTTAGCAAATTATAAGTTGTGAAGTGCATACCAAACTTAGAGCACGTGATTATTCTGGCATGCCAGTCAAAGCATGCCAGGCAGTGCATACCAGTCAAGCAAAGGGCATGCAACAATTCAGGTAATATCAAGACTAACTAATACAGTGGTGAACTACGCTATAAGTACTATGGGGTTGGTTCTTGGAGTTTCAGGGTGTCTGGGATGGTTTCTGGGAGGCATTGAGTAATGGGCTGGGACTGTATACTTGGATCATGCATGTGGGGTGCATGATCAATTGGCATGGGGGGGGTTGTGATTGTCAGGTTCCGCTAATTCGGGGGCTTTCTGGGAAAGCAATGCCCTTACAAGGTGGACTTGATCTATGAATACCTGGGTGTCTGGGACTCCAGGGTTAAGGCTCCGGGGTTCAAGACACAAACAGGGAGGATGGTCCCGGGGAAATGGAACTTGATCCGGGGGTTTTGGGTGTTTTGTGGAGGCTGAGAGTTGGCAGGGGTCGGGTCAGAATCGGAGGTTCTAACACAAGACCCAGTTAGCAAATTTAGAGTCGTGAAGTGCATACCAAACTTAAAGCATGTTAATACAGCGGTAAACTATGCTATAAGTACTACGGGGTCGGGTCTCAGAGTTCTGGGGTGTCTGGGATGGTTTCCAGAAGGCATTGAGTAGTGGGCCGGGACTGTATATTGGGATCATGTGTGTGGGGTGCGCAATCAATTGGCGCAGAGGGATTGTGATGCATGATGGCCGGAAGCGGGTAGCATGATCTGGCAGTTGAGATGGCAGTCAATCCCGGAGTCTGTGAAGCAGGGTTCCTGGGGGGTTAGCTGATGGCAGTTGTGATGTGAGTTGATGGTGGCATTGGTAGTTGCGGGGGCGGGGTGTGTTGTGGAGAAGGTCCTGGGTGGGGTTCCGGGGTTGTTCTGGGGGACTCTGGAAGGGATTGTGACATCACTCCCCCCTCAGTGCCGAGACCCTCTGAGGCGTGTGTAACTGGTGGTTCAGTCTGGGGTCCAATCGTGGGATCTGGCACCTGACCTGCCACATATTGAAAAAAAATTTTACTATCAGCTCAATCATGTTGTGCACACTGATGCATTCCCCGATGCCCCCGGTGACTAACAAAGTGGCCTCCCTGGTTGTGTGGGAGGCCCGGGACACGCGGTACTAAGTGCGTGTGGCCATGCTTGTTTAACGTGAGTGTCACTGCGTTGACTGTTTACTCTGACTGACCTTTCTTTTCCAGAACTATGCCATAATTTTGCCCTGGAGGCAGGTCCTAGCCAGCCCCTGGAGCCTGCTCCCGATGCAGGCCCCAGTGTCCTCCCAGAGCCTGCCCTCGATGCGGGCCCCAGTGTCCCCCCGGAGCCCCAACCAAGTCGCCCCGCACCTACTTTTGTGCGGAAAACTGTCCAACCCCCTCTCCATCCTAGGCTGTCCACCCCTTGTTTCCATTGTTTCGGGATGGCAATAGGGGCTGTTTCCAAGGTCTCAGAGAGCCATTGCATTGCGTAGGCAGCCATAACCCAAGAGCAGTTTAGGGAGGCCCTGAAAAGGCTCCAGAGTCTGCCCGCTCACGCCTGGTGTATG
>QLON01003498.1:0-59786 GCA_003313675.1 Termitomyces heimii
AAGCTAATAGGATAAGCAAGAAGGCTTGTAAAATTAATATGTTTGCCAACAAAGACTAGCAATGGCTGTAAGATAGAATGTTAGAAGGATTAACTCCTTTAACTACTCAGTTGCAGAGATGACCTCAATGGTTTAGTTGACTAACTTTTAAAAGATTCACAAATGAAGCTAGATAGCTATTTAGTATAATAAGCATTTTATTAATTAGCAAACTATCAGTATAAGGTGAAGTATATATATTTCTAAACTGGAATAGCAAGACTAAGTGAGCCACATTAGGCCTAGCTACTGTTAGAATAATAAAATACCTCTTTAAAAAGCTGCTAAAGAAGCTTGCAGTTTTAGAAGCTGAAAATATAAAAAATTAAGTTCTACAATCTTATAGCAGAGATAAAGCCAAGCAATTTGATAGCCATCCTGAGGAGGCTATAAATTCATCAATGAATGATGATATAGAAGCTGAGGACTAGTAGTTGAAAACTATATATACTATTTGATTGTGGATATTTTAAGAGTTACACTTAGATGTAACAAAGTTTACTATGCAGGTATAACTAAAGCACTATGCTGCAGTACATCTAGTAGCACTTAATCAATAAGAGCATGATGTGCCCCATGTATTTAGTATAAAATATATTGAGTTAATTATTTGTATCTTTGTATTAGAACTATAGATTTATTTGTAGTGCAAGGCAATAAGATAGTCAGAAGTATTAACTCTCTGAAGTTAGATATCTAAACAATGCTTAGCATATTGCATTTAAAATATTATCACAACTCACTTACACTTTCTAAGGAGGTAAGACTATACAAACTCTCCACTTTTTTTTATTTTTGAACTTTAACCATCACTGATTCAATCACTGATATCACTGACTTTTCTATATAGGCTACAATTCTCTTGCATCTTTAAAACAACCCCAACTTTTCTATGCTATAGCCAAATTACCTTTAATACCTTGCAAATGCTACTCCATGCAATTATTCTGCATATCTCAACTCCCATCTAATTGTTCAATCATCTTAAAGGCATAATTATACTTAAGGCCTAAAATATCCCATAAGTACTTAAGGAAGGTTTTAGTAGTTAATACACTAGTTTTGATATTTGTCATAGTCTGCTACTTTCTTTATTTCTCTAATTTCTACTCTTCCTATCTCTATCTTTCTTTCTTTACTTTACATTTCTCTATCTCTAAATTATTTTAGAATGCATCATTAAAAAGATATCAGTTGCTTTGCTATTGTAGCAGCAAGCACTGTCAATCACCTAATGTGGCTTTACATTACCCATTCCATTCTTTTATAGACTGCAGAGTTCTATAATAATTAAGATATTGCAGCCTCTCATCATCAATGGCCTCCACCTCCTATTGCAGAGTGGTCTAAGAAAAACATCTAAGCCAAAAAAGTTACTCCATATGTATAAGCATAATTAGCTTATCTAACTGGGACCTTATTTTGTATGAAGATGCATATAGCATTTAATATAGTAAATATAGAGGCTGATATTTTCAATATATCTACAGAATAAGACTCAAAGTCTGAGTCTTGATATAAGTAAGGCAGAAATGGTTGCTCTAAGTTTGGTATGCATTTCATGACTTATAATTTACTAACTGAGTCTCATCTTAGAACCTCTGGTTCTAACTTGACCCTTCCCAACCCCCAGCCTCTATAAAAACACCCAAAGCCCCAGGTCAAGTTCCATTCCCCAGGACTACCCCCTGTTCACATCTCAAACCCCAGAGCCCTAGCCCCAGAGCTCCAGACACCTGGGTATCTGTAAATCAAGTCTGCATTGTAAGGGCATTGCTTTCCCAGAAAGCCTCCGATTCAGTGGAACCTAATATAATATCAAGACTCCCTCTTTACACTATTTTTGATAGCTACATATACTTATAGCTACTACTCCACAGGCTACCAGACTGACCCTTATAGGCATCCAGTCCCAAATTACTACTCTGCACAAACCCCCTGCCCTGCCTATCCACTTCTCCCATATGAACCCCAATATCTCCACTGCCACTAAGCCTCTGACTTATTCTTCTATGACCTGGGGCCTTTGGTCAGCCAGGCTCCTCTGCCCAACCTAGCTATGGCACAACCCACAGAGGTTCCCTCATACTAGAGCATCCCTAGGGGCCTGCTAGAGACCCTACTAATTCCCAGTGGACCTTGCCCAGTACCCCCCAGTGAAGGCCCCTTTGCCCCTGCCCCTTATTATAGTTATCAGCACCCAGCCCCCCAACCCTGGGGACCTCCAAACTATAACTACCTCCCTCAGCACTACCCAATTGCCGCTCTACCCGCTAGGACTCCTCTCTCACCCATAGGACAATGATGCCTCAAGGAGTATGAATAGCAATGAGATAAAGTACTATGCTTACTCAGGATCTTGTCAGAGGACTTCACACAGTGGGCAAGGGTGCTACTCACAAATTTTTGATATGATGACTTTGTAGGCACTCTAGAGGACTGAGCCCATTGCTTGGTCAAATTTGGGAACTGTCTCATACAAGGAGAACTCCTGGAGCAGACTATGATAAAGTATAGATGCAATACAATTCTCTGTAAAGAGTTGTAACTACTACTTGATGAAGTCCATATGTTTCCCTCCCCTCAACCCCTCAACAACCCCACAGATCTGGGGCACTCAATTCACATTTGACAGGAACTCCCAGAACTGGCCCCAGTAGGCCCCATGGTCTCCACTTCAGAGCAACAACAATGGGAAGAACAACAAAATGCCTTGGCTATACTGCAGCCCCTCAATCCAGCAGGAGGACTATTTGATCAGCTTGCTGCCCACATGGTAGATTTGTTAACTTGCTATAGGGCTAATTCCATCTCTAGCACCTTCAAGATCTGGGAACAGCCCCAGAGACCCCTGGAATCACTTCTACAAATGAACAATGTTCAACCTGCACTCCTGATGCACTCCGGTAGACCCTAGGAGGACACTACTAGCATGGATGACATGCTGTATGATATCAATGAGCTCATATGCAGCAACAATGAACAATCTCCCATGCTTGCACCCATGACCATCCCAGCACAACTTCCCATGTCTGCCCTGGCCCCTCCAGAACTCAGCTTCTGCTGGAACCTGCTGCCTCACTTCAACCTATAGAACCCTCCATGACCTCCAATGCAAGCATGACCTTCCTGGGTTAAATGTCCTCCATGTGACCCAGCACCCAACCTAGCACCTAGCCCTCCTCAAATTGACCTGACACCACTAAATACCCACTGACCCCCTCCACTGCCATCTGCATGGAGACCCAGGCCTCCTTCCAGTCAGAACAAACTCCTTTGAGATAATGGACCTTCTGAGCATGGACCTCCAAGTAGGTAAAGTCCCACCCTCAGTGCCTTTCTTCCACAAGGAGGAAGGGGTAACTACTATTACTACTACTACAATGCCAGCCCCCTTCTCCACAATGGCATTGGACTCAACAATGTTTGTAATGCCTTTGCCTGCAAAGAGTGTTTAGACATTTAAAAACCTGATGCATTCACAAGCTGGGACTCCTAAAAATAGCATACATTCCTCATCCAATGTCTTAATATGTTTCAGGTGAAGCCACTCACTTTCCAAGTTGACAGCTCCTAAGTGGCCTTTGCTGCCTTGTACTTCCAGGGGATTGCCTTTGACCACTACATAGCCCTTATTCAGTTTGACCCCAACAACTTGACACTCTCTTACTAGCATCACCCACTTTATGCATATGCTCATTACTTTTGCCAATGGACAGACTCACACCCTCTGGATATTGTTAATCAAACTCCACCCCTCTGTACCCCTAGTTTTGGGGCTTTTGTGGCTCTGAGATACCAACCCCCACATTGACTGGTATTATCTAATTCTCTGCCTAACCCAAGAGCTAATACCCAATGACCAGCAACTCCCCTTCAATATCCCTTACTCTCCAGGCCCAACCCTGAAGAAGTCCTAGAATGGGCCCCCACTACCCCCTGGGCTTCAGTCTTGCTCATCCTGATTTTTTGCCATTAATGCCAGATTGGACAGCGCCCTGGAACCAATATTAGCCCTCATCAATAGTGGAGCTACTGGAGTTTTTATTAGTGATGCCCTTGACCTCCCTCATGACTTCCTCACCAACCTCTCTGCTTGCAATGTCTTGATGGCACCTCCTCCTTCTCTGGCCCCATCCATAGGTCTCACTCAGAATGTGTGACCCTGGACAATGGTTATGAATTCACCTCCAACTTCCTGGTCATGCAACTTCATAAATTAACCCCAATGGTACTGGGACTACCCTGGCTATGTAATATAAATTCTGACATCAATTGAAGAATGCTCACAATGACCTTCCTAGGACCTGAAGACTACTTCCCAACCACTGTGCACCTCTGGGCCCTAAGAAGTAACCCAGTGCCCCACACCTCCAAAGTGGCTGCCACACCCCCCAGCCATACTCTGCCAATGCCCATCCAAACTTGCAAAGCCCCTGCTCGACCCCCAAACATTCCTTGGAATAGATACAAAGGGCCAAACTTCCTGAGCCGGTCCCAGACATGCATATCACCTGCTTCAACTGATGCATCTGCAACTCCAATTAACCCAAATGCACTTGACATTAGGATCATTGGGGCTGCCCCCTTCATCCATCTTATAAAGGATGGAACCCTCATGTTTCAGCTGCACACTTCACCATTTCCCCCAGAAGAACACCTATGAGGGGATGTTATTCCTCCAGAAAAGAAAACTAAAGAATAAATCCTCTAAGAAGTAGTTCCCCTAGAGTATCATGAATTTGCTTATGTATTCTCCAAAGGCAATGCTAAAGAAATTCCTCCTCACTGCCCCTATGACTATACAATTGACCTCAAGAAAGGGGCTACCCCCTCTTTTGGCAAGATCTACAACATGTCAGAAGTCAAACTCTGGGCCCTCAAGGACTACCTCAATGAAATGCTTGAAAAGGGATTCATCCAACCCTCTGCCTCCACTACCAGAGCCCCAGTTCTATTCACCAAGAAGAAGGATGGTTTGCTCCAACTCTGTGTCAACTACTGGGAACTCAATAAGATCACTAAGAAGAACTGCTATCTGCTTCTACTTATTGGTGATCTGGTTGACCAACTCCACAGTGCTAAAGTTTACATGAAAATTGACCTCTGCTCCAGCTACAATAACATCTGCATTGCCCTGGGACATGAGTGGAAAACTGCATTCCACATGCAATATGGTCTATTTGAATGCCTTGGAATGCCCTTTGGAATGACTAACTCCCCCACCACATTCCAATACTTTATGAATGACATCTTCCATGACATGAGTGACATTTTCGTGATCATCTACCTGGACAACATCCTCATCTACTCTGACTTGAAGGAGGACCACTGGAAGCATGTCCAGCAGATCCTTGGATGCCTCCAGGAGCACAACCTCCATGCCAAACCCAAGAAGTGTTCATTTCACATGAAAGAGGTTGAGTATCTCAGTGTCATCGTATTCCCAAATGGCATTCACATGGACCTCCACAAGGTCAAAGCCATTGTCAACTGGCCACAACTCCAGAACATCAAGAAAGTATAATCCTTCTTGGGTTTCACTAATTTCTACTAGAGGTTTATAAACAACTACTCTGATATCACAAAATCCCTCAACTGGCTCACATGCAAGGACATTGCATGGAACTGGGATAGTAAGTGTCAGAGCATCTTTAACCTGCTCAAGAAGGCTTTCATCACTGCCCCCGTACTCCAGCACTATGACCCTGCCCTCCCAATCATCCTAGAATATGACATCTCCAACTACACCATTTCTGGAATTCTCTTACAAATGGAAGCTAATGGAGGGAAGCCCCAGCCAGTCGCCTTCTACACCCAGTCCATGATCAATGCCAAGCTCAACTATGATATCTATGACAAGGAGCTCCTTGCTATTGTTGAAGCCTTCAAACAATGGTGAGCCTACCTCAAGTGGGCCTAGCACTAGATCCAGGTCTACTTAAATCACAATAACCTGCAATACTTCACCACAACCAAGCAACTCAGCCAATAGCAGGCCTGATGGTCCAAAATCCTCTTGGAATATGACTTCATGATCCAGTACTATCCAGAACAACTCAGAGCTAAATCCAATGCCCTCACCTAACAACCAGATATCTACCCCAAGAAGTCATTTGAGGTAGAATGTAATGCATTCAATTATCACATGGTGATTCCTCCTGAATATCTGAATGCTGTACTGATTTTAAATGATGAAGGAATCCTAAGCCAAATATGCCATGCCCCCCAAAACAAGAATTTCATCAACTATAACCCTCACAACCCTCCTGATGGAACCAACTGGGATCCTGCTTTCTTCTTATCTCCTGACAAAAAACTCCTCCTCCAGGATGGCCACATCTACATCCTGGATCATGCCCAACTCCACTACAATGTTCTCTGCCAACACTATGACTATAAGCTCCAAGAACACCCTAGAATACATAAGACCCTCCAGCTTATCTTCTGGGCTTACTTTTGGCTAGGGTTGAAGAAGGATGTGACCTGCTACATTCAATTATATGAATCCTGCCTTTGGGCCAAGATTCCCCGACACCAACCCTATAAACTCCTGAAACTCCTGCCAGTTAGACAATGCCCCTGGTCCTTTATATCACTGGATTACATTGTCAAACTCCTGGATTCAGAAGAGTTTAATGCCATTTTCATTATTGTGTGTAGGCTAACCAAGCAAGGCATCTTCCTACCCTGCCACACCACAGATACCACCCCAAATTTCACTCAGCTATTTCTTGAACATGTCTTTACCAAACACAGGCTCCTAGATGACATTGTCTCCAACTGGGGCCCATTCTTCATGTCCAAATTTTGAACTTCCCTATGCAAGGCCCTTAAAGTAAAAGCCAGTCTTTCCACTGCCTATTATCCTAAAACCAATGGTCAAATCAAAAGGGTCAACCAGTCTCTTGAGCAGTACCTCTAGCTGTATATCAGCTACCTATAGGACGACTGGCACACTAAGCTCCCTCTGGCTAAATTCACCTACAACAACATGCTACACTCTGCCACCAGGATGTCCCCCTTCTTACTTCAGTTCCTTCATGTGTTCCTCTGGAAGAAAATCAACACCACAAACTAGGCCTATGCAAAACATGCCAACTGGAAATGGGAAGACACTCTTGACTGGGCCCCCAGGACAAAGATATGGTTAGATTGATGCCACCTCCACACCTGCCAGCCCTCTCCAAAACTCAATTACAAGCACCTCAGCCCATCAAGGTCTTGAAGAAAGTCTCATCTCATGCCTACAAAATTGAGCTCTCCTTAGAACTTAAAGGCCTGCATCCAGTGTTTCACGTCCACCTCCTGGAGTGACACCTTCTGGACCCCTTTCCCAAGTGACACCCCAAACCCCCTCCCCTGGTTGAGGTTGAGGATGAGTACCACTATAAGGTTGAAGACATTCTCAACTCCTGGAATATTTGTGAATGACTCCACTTCCTCATATGATGGCAGAAGTACAGCTCAAAGGATAACACTTGGGAACTGCACTAAAACCTCAACAGCACTCTTGACAAACTCTGGAATTTCCAGCAATGTCACCCAGAAAATGACCCTTCTGGGTGTAAAACTCACAAATAGCAGTAGTGGACATAACTTCTGCCTCTAGGTTGAGTAGAGATTCAACTCCCATGTATATCTTCTGTTCCCCCTCTCTAAAAAATCTTACTCCCTTTTAGTTCTCTTCCACAGTAGTGCCCCAGAGTCTGGGCAAGGTGCTTTTTTTAGTTTTTCTACCACCTTACTGACACTATTTTTCAACTCTGGGAGACCAATTATATATATTTTATACATACAATAATCTATAGACAGTGGCAAGAAAACAGAGGCTCCTAGAGCTGAGGCCCTGAATTACTCTCACCTTTTCCTTCCTTCAGCCAGCCCTGGAAACCCTCTTCCACCCCACCCCCCCCTGGACCATGATCCTGCTATACCTCCTCTGCCAGCTGATTCCAGGATGGAAGCTGTTCACTCTTGTCCAAAATCTGCTTGAACCATGACCCTAGGGCTGAAATATTCCTCTGGCAGTGAGCCATCACTAGCCTCTCCAGCAGGTTCAGGCCATGCTCCACTCCAGGATTCCTCACCTCCATCTGCAGCTCCTCCTGCAGAGATGAAAGCACCATGGCAGCCCCATCCAGGAGCAGACAATGCTCCCAGGCCCAACCTAGGGACATTAGTACTAACTCAACCATAAGAAGGAAACACTCACTTAGGGAGGCCATACACCCAATTACTGCATCCTTATGCAGAGCCTTAACTAGCCCCAAACTCAATGAACCCTGCCCCAAGAGCCCTTCCTGAACCTTGACTGCCCCCTGGGCCACCCTCACCTCTTCTAGCTCTGGAATGGCCACCTTGTAATCCCCCTCCAGCCATCTCCAGCATGCCACCTCCTCCCTTGCTTTCTCCTTATGCTTCTTCCTCTCTCAGTCACCTTATCCCAAATGCTTCTGCTGGACCCTCACCTTGACATCTAGCAGCCACTTAGATAAGGAGGAAAAGGTTGCTGGGGAGAGGTGCACTGGCAAAGCTAGAAATAGAGTCTCCATAGGCAGATGCATCCTTTTAGAAGGCTCTGAGAAGGGACTGAGCAATGCCTACCTCTTTCCTTTGTCTGGGCACCTCTCACGGCCCTTGTGACTGCTGGTCTCAGCCTAGGTCACCTGATGGGTGATCAGAACCATAGGATAATCCCAGCCCCCCATCTGGACAGCCCCCTGGCTCTCCAAACCACCACCAGATGCTTCCATAGGTGCCTCCCCCACTAGCTCCACCACCTAGTCCCGCTCCTTGACTTCCATCCTCTAGGTGATTCTCCCCAGCAGCCACTCCTGCTTTTGAGAAATGCAGCACACCCTCTACAGCACTGATATGGAACATCACTTATGGTTGAGGCAGTATGCCTCACACACAGCCATGTCCCAGTGGAATGAGAGGCTTGGGACCTTGAACAGGTAGGGGACCTGTTGCTGGGTGCAGTGCTTGCATTGCATCAAAATCACCAAAGAGATCCAAAGTAGAAGACCATTCACTAGTCCATTACTCATACACCAAGCATGGGCAGGCAGACTCCTGAGCCTCTCCAGGGCCTCCCTAAACTGCTCTTGCATTATGTCTGCCCATGCAACACAATGGCTCTCTGGGACCTCTGAAATGGCCCCTATCGCCATCCCAGAATGATAAAAATAGGGGGCAGACAGCCTAGAGTGGGGAGGAAGTTATGGACAGGGAGAGGAGACAGTCTTTTGCACAAAGGTGGGTGTGGGATGACTTGGGTGGAACTCTGAAAAGACACTAGGGCCTGCATCAGGAGCAGGCTCTAGGAGCTAGCTGGGACCTGCCTTCAGGGCAGAATTATTACATTGTTCTGGAAAAAAAAAGTCAGTTGTAGCAAACAAACAATGTGGTGACACTCATATTGGGCAAGCACTGCTACATGTGTGTGGTATTGCACATCCTGGGCCTTCCATGTGACCAGGGGGGCCACTTTGTTAGTGAGTGGGGGCATCAGAAAATGTGTCAATATATGCAATATGGTTGAGTTAATGGTAAAATTTTTCTTTGAATATATAGTAGATCAGGTGCCAGATCCCATGACTAGACCCTGGTCCAAACCACTGGTTATATGCATCTCAGAGGGTCTTGGTGCTGAGGGGGGAGGGTGATGTCACAACTCCTCTCCAGAGTCCTCTGGGACAGCCCTGGAACCCTATCTAAGACCCTCTTTTGTCAACCCCACAATGCGCCTCACCTCCACAGCTGCCGATGCCACCATCACATGCATTACAACCACCATTAGCCAACTCCCCTGGGAATCCTACATTACAGACCCTGGGATTGACCACTGTCAACAATCGGATCATGCAACCCACTTCCAGCCATCATTCATCACAGCTTCCTCTGCACTAATTAATCATGCACTCTACATGCACAATCCAAGTATACAGTTCCTGCCCATTACTCAATGCCTCCTAAAACCCATCCCAGACACTCTGGAACCCTGAAACCTGACCCTATAGTACTTATAGCATAGTTCCCCATTGTATTTACTAGTCTTGATATTACTTGAATTGTTACATGCTCTCTTGCTTGACTGGTATATACTGACTGGTATGCTTTGACTGGCATGCCAGAATAATCATGTGCTCTAAGCTTGATATGCATTTTGCAACTTATAATTTACTAACCAGGTCTTGTCTTAAAACTTCCAGTTCTGACTTGACTCTCCCCATCCCCCAGCCTCTACAAAAACACCTGAAGCCCTAGGTCAAGTTCCATTTTCTGAGACCACCCCCTGTCTATGTCTCAAACCCCAGAGCCCTAGCTCTGGAGCTCCAGACACCCAGGTATTCATAGATTAAGTCTGCATTGTAAGGGCATTGCTTTCCCAAAAAGTCCCCAATTCAGCAGAACCTGACAAAAATAAAGCACTAGACTGTCAATGACTTTAGTGACTGGCAAAGAAAGTTATAGAAAATGTAAGATAAAAGATGAAGTCTATAGATGACTTCCATAAAATAATGAAGAACAAACTGTAAATGTAAATATTGGCTGCAACAATAAGTTGCAGGCAGAGAGCATTAGATAAAATTGAAGTTGAGCAAATAGTGTAAGTTATATTGATGCTTGTAAGTCAAAATGAGCAATGAGCTGTAAAGCTCTAAACTTGCTAGCTAGATGTATTTAAGTTAATTTATTCTGAGTTTATTTATTATTCTATATACTTTGCATTGTTTAGTCTTTATATTATAAAATTGCAATTGTAATCATATGTTAATACTCTACTATCATATATAATTTAGTAAAATTTGGTTGCTAAGGCTTAAAAATAGCAGTTTAACTTATTAAACTCTTAGCACTCTTCAAGAATACATTTTACATGCATGTATTTCCACATTTCAATCATTCTTCTTCTTTTTCCAGCTTATATACTAATACATCTATCTCAAAAATGAGACAAGATAAAGCTATTGATCATTAAAAAGTCTGAATAAAAAAAACAGACTTCTGCTGAAAACTGTAAGTGGTTTTGCTAAAAACTCTAAGTAAATGATATAGCCAGAATTACCTTAAAAAGCCTTCTCTATATTATATTAAATCAGCTTATTAGTATTTTGATCTAATGCACACCCAAATCAATCATGTAACTATAATCATGTGACTATGCTCAGATTTCTGGAGATCAGGTGACTTATTTGAAGAAAAGCATTATACCTTATTAATAAAATAAGCATATCTTAGTAAAACTATATATGAATTCTTATATATTGGATATTAGTTTAATTTCCTAATCAATCTGCACACAATAGAAGCTGTTTAAAGGCATTTTGTGGTGAACTGATAAAGGGATCAGTGATTTTATGGGAAAAGCTAAATTTAGTTATTGAGAAAAATTGAGCAGGCTTTGGTAAAATGCTTATATCTCAATGAGAAGACCACCAAACTCTACTCTTAAAATCTATTATTGTTAAAGGCTCTTGCCTTTTTATATTTATTATACTCTGGGCCATTATTAGGCTAGGCCCTATTTGAGACTGCAGGCTCTGTATAGGCCTAACTTGTTAGATAATATACTAAGAAGCCTCTGGTTAAACTCCACTTTTTTTAGTGAAAGTTGCATTTATAAATAGAGATAATCTATTGTAGGCCTCTTCCTTCTAGAGCCACTCTAGCTTAGCATAGCTTGGCTAAATGAAGCTATATATACTTAGTTGCTACTAAGCAGTGGCATAATAATGTAAACATAGAGAAAAAAAAAATTCTCTAGCTAAGCTCAGCCACTTCACTAGCTAATTTTCCACAATCATATTTATGGATATATGCCAGATATCATTTAATAACTGCCACATGCACTATCATGCTCTGTAGTCACTTGCTCTAATTATATAATGCTTACTACTCATAGCCAATTTAGCTAAATCTACATCTTATTCTTTATTATGCACCTTTTGCACACCATTACTTTTTCTTCATATCTTTTATATAGTTAGCCAACTGTTATAGCTGCTGCTTCTAATCTGAGCATACCACTACTTGCAATACTTATGCAATACTACAATTTGCCCTCTTAGTCTACTTATTCATCTGTAAATAAAATAATGTTGATATAAGCAATTTAGCTATTAATAGTTTATAAAGTTCCTTTCACCATTTAAAAGTAAGCTTTGTATCTTTATTGCTTACTATAGAGCTAGGCAAGCCATAGAGCTTCACAATATCCTGCATATATAACCATAATAGCTTCTTTGCTATTGCTATAGTTATTATTGAAATTAAATAGACTATAATAGTTATTTAACAAATTATTACTCATATTTATAAGTAGTTATAGCTCTGGAATTCTGGAAATAGATCAATAAAGTTTATGCCAATAGAATTTCATAGCTTGGTTATTAGCACTAGCAATAAGTGCAGCTTCTTTGAAGCACATATATTTGGCATCTTCAACTTTTGGCACTGCTTATAAGTTGAGCAAAACTTCAATACCTTAGTAGCCATCTTTGGCCACCAATACTAACAATATATATATATTAATGTATATAGCAGTTTAAAGTGCCTCACTACTTGGTGGCCTTGCTTCAAAATAGTTATTATCAATGACTTATTATTTGAAATGCATAATACTTGGTTACTATGCATGTTTATAGTATATATTATCTTATTATCAATATAGAATTATGGATGGTCCTTTTTATAGGCCAAAATTTTCATAGTTAATTAATTGCCAATGTATTTACACTGCACCTTTTGCTTAAAGACCTGGTCTTCCAATAATATTGGCACCACATCCTTCTCTTTGGAGTATTGCACTACTATATGCATTATATGTGCAGTTTTTGAAGCTATATTTTCAGCCATTTACTTATACTTCCACCTGCCACCTCTTGGCTATTTCATGCAAATATATGCTTTACTTCAATTTCTGGATCCTCATAGTTCTTAGTTCCACCATATGTTTCTTCAACTTTTAAAACCAGTGGATAGGCAAATCTTTGCCTTCTGAATCTATGCAATAATTTATATTCATATACTTACTAGGCTACCAACTCTCTCCACATTTATCACTTTTAAAATATTATAACAAATAGTCTGCTATCTTGTTCAGTTCATCTTTTACATAAATAATGTCAAACTAATAGTCTAATAGATAATTTATTCATTGCTACTGATGTGGCTTTAAATTTAGTTGAGTTTTAAAAAACTCTAAGGCTTTATAATACATTATTATATAGATCTTGTATCTCATCAATTTATTCTCTCATTTTAGGAAGGCCTCTATAAGAGTGACTTCTGAAGGCTGTGACTTAGTTACACAGCTGGCAGAAAAAAATCCAAAGTATAATAATAAAGGTATAATAAATACAAGTAATAAAGTGCTAATATAGCAAATGAAGATTTAAAGAAAATAAATCTAAAGCACCATTCTACTAGTTAGTAAAAATAATTTGAGGTTAAGTTATATGACCATCACATGTGACATCAATAGTGTGATATTGTCACACAGGTATCACAGTTATAGTCACCTAGTCACCAAGTTATGAAGCTATATAAATTAAGTCACTTTTAATAGAAGCTCTATTAAAGCCCTTGTCAAAAGTAATTTATTTTCTAGTCCTAATGGCCTTTAAGATGGCTAGAGTTTTTCAATTTATGTACTACAGTACTACATAATTCTACTAAGCAGTAGTGAATTTCTTAAATATAAAACTTACTAATTAGTAAATTTGCCAAGTTAGTTTTTAATTAAACATTGCTCTTATATATGTCTTTGAAGCATCACATACTATTTATATAGGCTCTCTAGTTAATCAATTGGCTGAATTATCAGTATCTTTGCATAGATCTACTTGATTATTTCAAAGTATTACAGCTTAGTATAAGCTAATATATCTGGCAATAAATTGCTTATATAGTTGATTACCTTTATAAATTACTGAATGTCATTATAATTTTATAGCACTTGCCACTATCATTCTATCAATTTTGTTAATTTCTAGATAAATACTTTAATCATCAATAATATATTTAAAGCAATTTATTTTATTTATATATAGCTTACATTTCTTCAATTTGAAGTAGAGCTGCTACTCTTTCAATTGTTTAAAGATAACTCTCCAATAGTTTTCATGCTCTTCTATAAAATGTGAAAATATAAATATATTGTTTAAATAAACATGCATAAACTTTCAAATGATATCTTAGAATATAGAGGCTATTAACTTCTGAAAAGTCTTCAATTTACATGATATTGCTCATAAATATCTTTATTAGAAATAAAAACAATGTTTTTGGAATATTCATTATATAAATATGGATTTGTTTATATGCATCTGTGAGGTCTATCTTAGATCTATATTTTACTTTTGTGAAATTCTTACAAATAACCTTAATAATGGAGTTACATCCTTAATAGTATTATTATTGCATTATTTTACATCTAGAGCTATTTACAATATTTCATCATTTTTTGGAATGCATAATAAAGGCAGTGCTTACACCTACTAGTCTAAGTTCTTACTAATTTGCATTAATATACTAATTGGTTTTCTTGTACAACTGTTCTTATAATGCTAGTAGACATTATAGTAGATGATATTTATATATCTTATTATTGTCAATAAGGTGTATCTCATAATTAATCTCTGCCTATGAAGGCTATTTCTCCTTTATACTATCTACTGATATATCAGTCTCAAACTGTGAGACATAACAAAGCTATTAATCATCAAAAAAAAAAAGTCTAAATAAACATAGACTTCTGCTGAAAACTGTAGGAAAATAATATAGCCAGAACTGCCTTAAAAATCTCTCTTCAAACTAGGTTAGATTAGCTTTATTGGTGGCTTAAATGCTAAGAAATCAGCTTATCAGTATTTTGATCAAATGCACACCCAAATCTATCATGTGACTATAACCATGTAACCCTGCTTAGGTTCTGGAGATCAGGTGATTTATCTTATGTAAACCTTGAGCATTCTTAATAAAGCTGTTAATTAGTGCACTAATGACAAATCAAGGCAATCACTGCAGATCTGATGGGATCTGATGGGATCTGATGGCATCAACTGATAAGATAATCTACTGCTAAATGGGGTTGTGGCTGTGCCAGGCCATCAATTTAGCATTACCTCTTGACAATAAAAGAAATATATCTCAGTAAGACTATAAGTGAATCCCTATATGTTGGGTATCATTTTGATCACCTGATCAAGCCACACATAATGATGGTTGTCTGAAGGCATTTTGTGGAAAACTAATAGAGGGATCAGTGATTTGATGGGAAAAGCTAAATTTAGTTGTTGAGGAAAATTGAGCAGGTGTTGGTAAAATGCCTATATCTCAATGGGAAGGCCATTAAACCCTATTGTGTTTGGTATTGCTGGTAAGTTCTGATCAATTTGCACTCAATGAAAAAGGTCTGAAAACATTTGAAGAAGAATCAAAGGAGATATTAATGATTTACGGAATTAGAGTACTGAACACATTGGAGGATCCTCTCTTGGGCAGGAAAATTGATACCAAGTCTCTTGGAATCAGAAAATAGAGGCCCAATAACCAGAAAATGACTCAGAATAACTGGAAAAAGTCATGCATCACAGGGAGAGGAAATAACATAAATAGAGGGGGATTCTGTGACATTCAGCAGGTTGCTGATTGCCTATGCTCAGAATTTCCAATCTTAGGCCCAAGGCAGTAGTATACTTCAGGTCAATAGTTTGATATGCTTTTTGGACCTTCTTTTGGTGTGACTAAGGTTGCATTGACTGAAAACTCAATAAACTCTATTACTTACTCATATATTTCATAAAAGTACTTTATAAAGTGTAATTTAGCCCCAGAACTTAGTGAAAGCTAGTTCATTTGTGATTGCCTCTATTCAGACTGATCCAAATAACCAAATTTTGCATCACTACCATATTTGTGAACTCCTCCTTTCAATAGTTCTGCAACTATAGAATATTCTTATCTTTTAGGCCTCCTTGCCTATGTTTGCTTGTTTCAGATATTTTTACTCTTTAATTTTGCAATTATGCTATAACTTCATACTGCTTTTTCAGCACAGCTACTTGCTTTTCTGAATCATCTCAGACTTCCAACCTAATAGAAGCATAATAGCTCTGTTATAAAGACAGCATCTTTTTATTGAAGACTATCTCTCTTTGTCAGGTTCTGCTAACTGTCAGGTTTCACTGAGTTGGGGGCTTTCCAGAAAAGCAATGCCTTTATGGGGTGGACTTGATCTATAAATACTCGGGTGTCTGGAGCTCTGGGGCTAGGGCTCTGGGGTTTAAGATGTGGATAGGGGGTGATCTCAGGGAATGGAACCTGATCTGGGGCTTCAGGTATTTTGGAGGCTGAGGGTTGGAGGGGGGTTGAGTCAAAACTCAGGGTTCTAAGATGAGATTCAGTTAACAAATTATAAGTCATGAAATGCATACCAAACTTAGAGCATGCAGTTATTTAGGCATGGCAGTCAAAGCATACCAGTTAGTGCATACCAGTCAAGCAAGAGGGCACACAACAATTTAAGTTAATATCAAGGCTGGCAAATACAACAGAGGACTATGCTAGAAATACTATGGGGTCAGGTCTTGGAGTTCTGGGGTGTCTAGAATGGGCTCTAGAAGGCATTGAGTAGTAGGCAGGGACTGTATACTTGGATCATGCATATGGGGTGCACAATCAATTGGCATGGAGGGAGCTGTGATGCATGATGGCCAGAAGTAAGTCACATGATCCAATTGCTGATGGAAATTGATCCCAGGGTCTGTAATGCAGAATTCCCAGGGGGGGCTGGCTGATGGTGGTCTTGATGCATGTGATGGCAGCATCAGCAGCTGTGGAGGTGGAGTGCATAGTGGGGTTGACAAAAGAGGGCCTCAGATGGGGTTCTGGAGCTATCCTGGGGGGTTCCAGAGGAGGGTTGTGACACTAACTTGGAAGCTTACTCTGTTGAACAGGAACCTACTAGTTGTTTCTTGCTAAAAAAAGAGGCTTACACAGAGTTTCAGAGTTAGCACTAGGGATAAGTACCAAAGAGAGTGTGAGGAAAGAAGAAAATAATAGAACTATGGAAAAAGTAAGGAATATAAAAAATGGAATGAGAACTGAGAATCAGGAAAGGAGTAGAGTAGGTAAAATAAAAATAAGTAGATGAAGAAATAGAGTTGAGATAGAGGAGTGAAGTTAAGACTAAAGTAGGAATTAAGTAAAGAGAGGGAAAGAAGATTGGATCAGAGAAGAAAAGAAGGAAAATGAACTAGAAAGAAATGGACAGGAAGTAGAATAGGGGAAAGAGAGGTTAGTAAAATAATAAAGTAGGATCAAGGAGAAGAAACTGGAAAAATTAGAAATTGAAGCTGAGTTGAGTCAAGAAAAAAGAAAAACAAAGAAAGAGGAAGCTATAAGAGATAGAAATAAAGATGGATGCAATAGACAAGATAAGGCAAAAATAGAAAAAAAACTTGAAGAGAGAGATGAGATCAATTCAGGAAGGAGACAGAATAAGATCAATTGAAGTAGAGATGTGGAGGAGACTAAGAGTAAATAGGAAGATTAAGAAAGTGTGGGCAAATATCAAGACTACCATACTGACCATGGGGGTACTTTTTAAGTATCTGCAGGGTGTCTCAGACTTTGGAAGTGATTGTGCATTGGGGAAAATTAAGCCTTGGCATAATTAGGCAGTGAAACAATTGCATAGGAGTTAGAAGCTGCAGGGCAATTATGTAAAGCAGTATTGGGTAATCTGGCCTCATTAGGGAAACTGAGCATCATCAAGTTGTTGAGGAGTGGTGGCTTCAGGAAGGCCCAGTGATCAGATTAGTAATGGTTGGAAGGAGGGCAGGAGTTGGTGTAGTCATGCCTAAAAGTATGTGATGAAGTTATGATACTCTTAGCTGGAAAATCTAATTATCTATTGTTATTTACAAAGTCAAGAACTACTTTGTTTTTCTATAGAAATAAAGTTTTAATGATTATATCATAGCAATAAAACTTTACTATATATGTTAACATACAACATACTCAACAGTAGTTGACTCTAATATAATTACTGTTATAACTCCACCACACTCTTCTAAATAAAGCCACACTAATTCCATTTTTTCCTCTTTCAATCTCTGACATCACTGATTTGATCACTAAGATCACTGAGTTTTTCCAAATAGGCTACAACACACTCTGCATTTCTAAATGATCCTCATGCTTCTAAACCATTGCAAGATCAGTTCTGACATTATAGATGCTGTTCTGCACAATTATCTTGTAAGACATACCTTTCACACAATTACCTGCCACCTGATTTCATTGCTGCTCAATCACCTCCAGTATACAATCATTTCTGATGGCTAAGACATCCTATAGATACTTAAATAAGGCCCCAGTAGTTAATACAATAGTCTTGATATTGCTTAAATTGCTTAGTTTCTTGCCCAAACAAGGAATGAGTCTGCAGCAGAGAGCTCAATATTGGAGCTGAGAAAAGTTGAATGTACAATAATGAGCATTGTCTGCAGTAGGAGCATTGATTTCCAGGAGGAAATAACTGGACAATTCATAAGCTCGATTATTGGGCAAATTACCATTATCTTTCAAGATGATCTAGATAGATGCAATCTATATGCTATCTTCAATAATACAATTCAATTCATCTACCAAAAGAGTTTCCCACATTTAAATAGATCTGGAAGTAACTGTTCTTTATCATCAAACCAAGAAGGAACTTTTGTACTGACTGTTTCTCATTTGAGATGCAACCTTCATGTTTTTGGCTTGTTGCCAGACAAACTTCTTTCTAGAGGCAATAGATCAATTGTCGAAGGGTATGATGCATAGCTTCGAGACGCCACAAATGACATCAATTTGTCTTACACACACGTATGTTTTCTTTATCTCATTATGACAACTTTATTATAGAATCATGACATATACTTATTACTGATAACTATAAATATTGTGTTGCACCCCAGAGCCAAAGTATTTCTCGATATTTGATTCCAGGTGTGTCATCCATTTTATGTTTATTCTAAACCTGTACTTACAATATCATCTCTCGATATTTGACTCCAGGTTATTCGATTATAGTCTTTGTCCATTACACTCGAATATAAACTACCGATTTGCTACTATGCTGTGTCATCGATGTCTCGCTGATACAGGTAACCGCACCGGAGATGAACGTCAAGATTCGGAGTGGTAGCGGTAGAAAGGACGCGAGATAGCCATTGGATGTCTCTCGGTACTTCTATCCTAAACGTCAATTCTAAGGTCGATAAGTGAATATTATTATGGAAAGATAGCGGGAAGAGCGCTAGGACCGACTCAGTTCCATCATAATTTGTCACTGGTAGCACTGGTAGTACGCACCTGGATCATCGTAGACAGAGCATACAAGCAATAGATGAAGAGTAAGAGGTTGGAGGAGAGTGGCCAATCGAACAATAGTGCACAACAAATCACTGTCCGGGCCAACGTCTAACGTTTGGATGTTGGTCAGTGTAGCAAACCCATCTGTCAATAATAGCGGCGCAGTCATAGACGACGCCTCTACACAAATAGTATGCAGACGAGGAAATACTGTGGGTAATACCGGTAGGGAGACTGACTGAGAGTCGACGTCACAATGAAGGAAAATTCTCTCTTGAATGTCAAGGACCTCGAGGTCCGGAGAGATTCTTGATGAGAGCAACAGGACGTCTGGCCACATCATTGCTTCGAAAGTGACTACGGACCACGTCAGGGACACTAGTTGCGACAGATGCTGAAGTCCCTCCCTGACACGTTCAGTCAAACGATCCCAAATGAAGTTGCAAAGCTCGAGCTTGCAAATCTTATTCAAATGCGGTAAAGCGGCTCCAATAAATGCATTGAATACATCATACTCGTTTGTGGTGCCATATCCAAGAGATCTACAGTCCATGTCTGGCCCATAAATTTCAAGATGACGAACATAATTTTTAATATTGGAATGAGGTGACTGAAGAGACTCGATGAACTGTGATGTTTCCTGGTTATAATGGTCGTATGAGATTTCAAAAATACGATCAGAGAACATCAGATGACGAGCACGCAGAAACCAGCCGGGACAGACGAGACAACATTGGCTGAGGACCCTGTGCTTCTCCTGAGATGAGTCTTCTGAATCATAATAGATTCCGTCTATAATCGCATATTGGATCTCATGTGGAATATGCAATTCCTTCATAGACCTTTCTAAAACATCAGCTAGGAATTCCCTACAAGTTCTTCACGTACGCAGATCCAGCAGACATGGGCTGATACAAAGAATAGTTGAACGTCGAAGGGGTTGATTTTCATGTTTGCAAGTCCGACCTGTCCCCTCGAACTACTTCTGTGTACAACTTAGGCATTCCTCGGACAAATCACGGAGACTGTTCAAACTCAATGAAATCCGGAAGACCCCACGTGCGCTTTTGTTTCCAATTCGACCTCAGTGCTACGTGTTCGTGGTGCGCCTTTGTCATTTGTAGAAATTTTCCGCATGGTGACACATTCTTGGTCTTAGATTGAAGTTGGATGAGATCATGACTATTGCCATTCATCACCCTAGACATCAAAACCGCACCACCGATCAAGACCGTGAACAGATACTGATTACCCTTGCGTAGGCGTTCATACAGTCAACAGGCAGCGCCCACTATCGGGAAATATATAAAAGGAAGACGGAAAATCGTTCAACTTCAGCTGGCCTGTCCGATAAACTTTCCTTTCTGCTACTAGTCACCTGTGAGTCCACTTCATACGAGTTATGATGGCATCTGAAGGCCAACATGAACAATAGCTCGTCATGAAATCCTTCCCTCTCGTCTATCTGGTGCTAGTCCCATTGATCATGGCTACTCCGATAAGGATCTTCCCTCGCATGGCTTCGATCAATATCAGTCCCCAAGACGTCAAGCCTGGCCAGATACTTATGGTACCAGTAGCCTCCATTGAAGACGAATGTCAATGTGAGTGGAATCATATCGACACTTGGCGTATATGCATCATTGAACATAAACTCCAGTACCAGGTCAACCCAAGAAACATGGAAAAATCATTCATCCAGCAATCATCACTTCCATATCGTATGCGGGTATTGAAGTCATTTACATATCGAAGGCCATCGACAAAGGGAAGATGTCTAAGAAAGACACTCAGCCTGGCGCACAGCACACTATGTTGCTTGATGTCTTTCCTGGCTTTTTCAACCTCATGACCAAACAGAAAAGGGAAGATCAAACGATCTTGCTCTACCCTCATTGCTCAACCAAGAAGGACCACACAATCAAGCGAGTTGAAGGCGAGCTTATGGTATTTCCCAAGGAAGAATTTTCCGCTGCGCAGCTCCAGATTCGTGAGTCCATTCAGATTGACTCTGGTGTCATTCTGTCGATGCACAGATCGCCAGAAGTGGCCAAGACAGCATATCGGATCACCTGGCAGCGCATTAGTCCCAACAACAACAATAGCAAATGCTGAGGAAACAACTCCCTGAGGCTTTAGAGGCAGGGGCACATTGAGGACGAGAGGACCAAGTATATCAAGAGGACGAGGTGGAAATACATCCAATGCACATGGCAGAGAAGGTCTAGAGGGCGTGGCAGAGGGATATCTGGAGAACGGGGAAATCAGGTGTCTGGAAATGCGTCGACAGAATAGTTGATTTGTACATTTAGGCAGTGCCGTATGACTTGCAATTACTCTTGTTAAATCACATTTCTGAGGATTGCAGTTGATTTATACGTCTCTAGCAATCACTGCAGGCTAGCAGCTGAGGCTGACGACTCTTTCTGTCACACCCGTAACCACGCCCCCAGCCCACGCGACAATCTTCTTCCAATCCCGCCATGACTATCCGCTGTCTTCTGATTCTTCCACGACGTCGTCCCCGAAGTAGGGGTGCATGATAAGTCCAGGGCGGAGAACCATGGCCTTGGCCTCTCCATCAGTAGGAAGTGCAGAAAATGACCCCCTCACGATATATACGACGCTTTGAGAGCCCATGATAGTTGGGGGTAAAAGATCGGATTAAGTTGGACGATATCGAGCGTTGAGCTTGAGCGAGCAACGAGGTAAGCTGGATTGGAGGGAGCAAGTCTGGACGTTTAAAGGGAGTTGTATAAGAATAGCACCTCCTCCTCTCCGTTACAGACTGTGCTAGCCAGGTTGTCAGTAATTATTAGCACAACAAATATGGACAAAATAAATTAAGATTTGGTGCTCCCTTTGATATAGTAAGTGACTTTGGTAAGTATATTTTGGTTATATATAGCACAACTGTATAGAGTGAAAATCCTTAGTGAAAATGCATAGGTAAGATAGCAAAGTAATGCCTTGAGTGGGATTTTGATGTATTTGCAAGCCAAGTATGAAAGTAATCAAAAGACACCAACTAGTCAGTGAAGCATGGAACTGTCTCATTCACAAAGCACATAAGCACCTCCTTGATTTTGGGAAATTACCACTAATAGGCCCAAGTAGCAAAGTTGCATTTTCTTGTTGTGGGTCATTTCTATTTTTGAATTGTACATTAATACTAGGGTGCCACACTTGAAGCTGTAGTTTCAAATAATTGTGGTATAGTCAGTCCTCTTTGAAGGAGATTGCTGCTTTGCAGCAGGCATTGAATACATCCTTGTAAAATCATGCTAAATTGTTGCTGTGTCTTTATAAGTCTATTGCTTGTCTAGCAATCATGTCCATCAATGAAAGTAAGGAAATAAGTGCTAGTTAGAAATATGTTGCCTCTACAATATCTGCAGATAATAGTGGGTGAGTGTCAGAGAGCATGCCATCCCTTTTCTTATTGTAACTCATCCTAACCAGAATACCTAATATGTTGCCTTGCTCCAGCAAGACTTGTGATCTACCACCTTAAATAGCACTTGTCCAACATTGAAAATGTGGTTGTTCTGCTATGCCATTTGTTCATTTGTTGTTTTCCAAAATTTGTATATGATGTATATTGTATTTTTCTGCTGAATATGTCATAGCTTTAATGAAGGATGCTCCATTGTCAATGACTATTTTCTTTAATGCTTCCCAGCAACAAATAACATCTTCAATTAACCACTTAGATATGACTTCTATATTTTCTCTTGCTAGCATTCTAAATTTTAGCTAGTAGACTAGTAAACATTGTCCTTATATTATATACTTGTAGTGTCCTTATTTCAGCATGTGCATTGTATCTATATATGTTTTGCTGAATAGTGGTATAAGCATAGCAACCATCAGCAGAATGAGAACTTGCCTCATTTGATGTATTTGGCATAAATGACATGTTTTAATATACTACAAATTATCCAATCATGCAAAAGGCCACAAAGATCATTTGAAAAGCATAGTGCATGCTGCAAAATATTTCTTATATTTTAAATCATTGTGTGTCAATTGTAAAATGCATATATAGTTCTTGCAATTAACCACTAGCTTATGGGCACTAGCATGGTAGCATAACACAGTCTACTATATTGATGAAAAATCTTGTACCATACTGAATAAAAGCTGTATATTGTTCATTGCTAAGATTTAGAGGATTGTAATAACATGTTGATATGACAGTCTCAAACTGTGAGACATGACAAAGCTATTAATCATCAAAAAGTCTGAATAAAAATGGACTTCTGCTAAAAACTGTAGGAAAATGACATAGTCAGAACCACCTTAAAATTCCCTCTCCAACCCAGGTTAGATCAGCCTTATCAGTGGCCTAGATACTGAGAAATCAGCTTATTAGTATTTTAATCCAATGCACACCCAATTCTATCATGTGACTATAATCGTGTGACTATGCTCAGGTTCTGGAGATCAGGTGATTTATCCTATGTAAACATTGGGCATTCTCAACAGAGCTGTTAATTAGTGCACTTATAACAAATTAAGGCAATCACCACAGATCTAAGGAGATCTTATGGCATCATTAGAAATATGATCCCATTAACTGATAAGATAATCTACTGCTAAATGGGGTTGTGGCTGTGCAAGGCCATTAATTGAGCATCACACCTTGATAATAAAATGGGCATATCTTAGCAGGAATACATGTAAACTTCTACATATTGAGTATTGTTTTAATTGCCTAATCAATCTGCACACAATGAAAGTTGTCCAAAGGCATTCTGTAGTGAACTGATAGAGGGATCAGCAATTCAATGGGAAAAGGTAAATTTAGTTATTAAGGAAAATTGAGTAGGTGTTGGTAAAATGCTTATATCTTAACAGGTTTAGTATTGCTGAAAAGATTTAATCAATTTACACCTAAAAAAAAGATCTGAAGGAATTTGAAGAAGAAATGAAAAAGACATTAACAATTTATAGAATTGAAGCACCAAAAACATTGGAGGACTCTCTCTTGGCCAGGAAAATTTATACCAAGTCTCTTGAGATGGGAAAATGAAGGCTGAATAGCTATAAAATGGCCCAAAAGAACCAGAAAATATCATGCATCACAGAAAGGGAAAATAACATAAATAGAGGGGAATTCTGTAATATTCAGCAGGTTGCTGATTGCCCATGCTCAAAATCCTCAGAGAGTGAATATCTTAGGCCTAAGGCAATAGTATACTTCAGATCAATAGTTTGATATGCTTTTTAGACCTTCTTTTGGTGTAACTAAGGTTGCATTGACTGAAAAACCAATAAACTCTATTATTTACCTATATATTTCATAAAAGTACATTGTAAAGTGCGATTTAGCTGCAGAACTTAGTGAAAGCTGGTTCATTTGTGATTGCCTCTATTTAGACTAATCTAAATAACTTAATTTTGCATCAATGTCAATCTATTAATAAATGTATTCCAGTTGTCTTTTCTCTGCTACAGCTGTATTGTTGTATAGAATAGTATCATAAGTTAATTCATTGCTATTTTTATGTAATGGTTGAGGTTTTTCAATTTGTTATAAAAGCTATGTCAGTTTAGTAGATTCTTGTAGATAAATTCTAATAGTCTTAGTATGAAACATAGTTATAACAATGTAAGGATTTGCTTGATAATTAATAATAATTAATAATAAAGTGTAATAAAATTGACTTTGGCATAGTTTTGCATAAAAGTAGTATTAGTAATTGAATGATATGCATGAAGCCATGCATTTAGTCAATTCAATGTTCAAAAATGTTGTTGTTGCTTGGATTCAGCTCAGAGTCATTGAGTTAGTGTTGTCTTTGTGCAAAAGTCTATCAGATCCATAGAATGCACTTTTATTATGTATCAGTTTGAGTTAAAACATTAAAATAGCTGCAAATAAGAGACAATGTATTTGATGCAGGACCCATAAAAACATAGAGTTCTGCAAAAAGTGCATTAAAGCTACATAATAAAAATGTCTTTTATAGGCACCTTGTTACTAATTTTTTAGCAGAATCTGACTTATTTAGAGTTAGAATCTCACATTGCTATTGATGTTCTTGCATTTAATGTCAATGTGCTAGCTGCTTAACTTTATTACAGCCCCCTTTCCACTGCCTTAATATAACCTACTTTTGTCTTTACTATTTATATTATTGAATTTTATTGTATTGCCCATCTTTATAGTCTCCACCTCATTACTGAGCCTTTCATTAACAGCCTCTGCAACCTCAGCTAAATTCCTTTCTACTAATATCTAGCTCAATGCTTTTTTATTGCTTTTAACTTTCATCTTAATATAGAGAGTCTCATTACATTCTAGATCAAGGTTTTCCTTAGGAGAGTCCTCTTCCCGATCATCATTTAAAATCTCTTTTCTCCTCAGTGGTAGAATGCACTAGCTTGCCTAACAGTGCTAGCTGCTACTCTGTGTATATATTATATGCAGCTACTACTACTGATAGTGACTCTGGAAGAGTCAGGACCATCTGTGAAGAAGCAAATTACAGTATCACCACACCAATATTAGCTGGGATGCCCTTTAGGAATATATAAGCAATGAGCTGGCTTTCACTGTAAGCATGGCATTCACTGCATTTTAGCTTTAGTATAATAGTCTATACTAGTGCCTACATTGAAGCCTCTAGGCCTTGTTCTATATCAATTGCTCTAACTTTCTTGGAGTTTGAGTCTACCACTTGCCTCATTGCCTGTTTTGGCAGCTTAAGCAGTCTTGACAGACCAGTTGTCTTCACTACTAGCTTGACTAGCACTATTATCTGCATTGCTGTAGGTGGCATACCTATCTTTGCTTCTTTAGCAACTGTCAGCCCTTTTAGTTGCTAAACTTATGCACTTTGCACCTTACTAGATGCTTCTGGCAATATTCATGTAGTCAATACTATTCTCCTTAACAACTATTTAATTGCAAGGTGAGGTGGTATCTTTGCCACCTTGTCAAAAGTCTCTACTAATAATGAGGGCTAGTTTGCCTTATGTTTCTCCTGTCTGAGCCATTTTAACTCTGCTTATAGAGAAGATATAGCTTCACACTTAACACCTCTCTCAATCTGTATAAGCACTATTTAGCACTGCTTCTTTAAGTTTCCAATATCATTGAGGAGCTCTGTAATGATAAGGATTGCTATCAGGTTCTGTAGAAATTCTGCATCAGCAGGCACCAGATATCCAGTGCCCTTAAATTGCTGCAACACTTCTGCAAGATATTAATCATCAGCCAGCATAGACTCATTAGCCTAAAATTTTATGCTCTTTTAAAGCTTCTTTTGCATAAGTGGAATGACTTTATGGATACCAACTAATATGTACTTTGTTCTTTTTCCAGTCAATTTCTAGGTTGTAATCACAGAATCAAGTAAAGTCCAAGATCATATCATGTTTTCCAAGGCTGGTAATGGCAAAGATAGCATGCTCTGAATGATTGTAATAGCAGAGGACTAGATTCACTATAAAGCAGATAGATCTCAACTCATTGAATATCTCATTAATATTGTAAACTAGAATGGGGCAAGTAAGGGTTAGTTAATGTCATTTTATATAATTAGTATCTAGAAAGAGTCCAGTAGCACCACTATTCAGCAAGGCTACAATGCTCTGAGTTTGCTGTATATTTATAGTTTTAATCTCCATATCTAACTGTAGAGAGTTGGAAGAAGAAGCAGAAGCCACAATATATTGGCAGGAAAAGTATCATTTTCATGCTGAAATATGCAGGCATGGAAGAGAGAAAGAAAAGGAGGCTCCATTTGGACCTTTAACTGAGGAAGTAATCTGTATGTCAGAGAGAGTGCTTACAGTTTTAGTTAGTGAATCATTAATATTAGAAGTTGTATTAGCAAATTCTATAAATAGATAGGCAAACTAATTGGCACTAAGCAGCAGAGACATACAATTCATTTGTCACTTGACTAAAAACTCTTTACAAAGTCCAAAACAGGAGCTGGAGTATTCAACAGCTTTATAAGTAAAGTCCCTACTTGTAACAATAGTAGCACAAATGTGCTGTATTCTTCTTTTTAATCTATATTATTTATTTTACTAGTACTACATTTCTTGTATGCCTAACATGTATGTAAATAGTTATTATTTGGCTGCTTAGCATTAGCTAAGCAGCCTTAATTTTTGTATTAACATGTATATAGAGCAATTCAGACTTTGAATATATTCTATTCTGCATGCTAAGATACATTAAGCTTATAACTTTGTTACATTTTTTTGAACAATCTGACAGGATTACTTGCTTTTGGCACTCAACATTTGGCTTTTTGCTTTAATCAAAATTCTCAAATTCTTAACTTTGCATACAGCTATGCATTAATAGACTTTTGGATTGAAAAGAAGATCTATCAATGTGATGACATTGGGCAACCTGCTCAATGAACTAAAAGATACTCTTAGAGTGTTAAAAAATACTAAGCAACTACAAGTGACAGCAGTATCAAGGTATTAATCTTCACCCAAGCAAAGAAATGAAATGGCTAAGTTTTTGCACTTAAAAGTGTTTAGAATGCCTAATAGATTGTCTATGGCATGTATAAGGAATATCATCTAGGTGAGACAGTTAGAAGAGCAATTACAAGGGGCAACAGAGTCACTGTCATGCATCTGGATTTCTTTAATGCAGCTGTGGCTATTGACCAATATTATGCTGCTTAAACAGTGTTCTGAGGACACAACACAGTTTACCAAACTGATTTCAGAAATAAAACTGGCATAGAGTATACCATTTCAGGCTGCTCAACTCATGCAAGAAGAAGCAGAGATGAGCTAAGCCTTAGTAGATACAATTCAGTATAGAACTAGATAGGCAGAGCTGCAATTACTTTTAAAAAAAATTTAAGAAGCCAAAAAGGTCAGTGTAATTAAAAGGCAAGTGTTTGGAGTGCAGAAAGTAAGCTATGCAGCATAAAGAGAGTTGGCACAAGAAGATAGAGATAAAAAGCATTTACAAGGAAGTGTCATCAAATGAGAATGAGGGGTTAAGAGTAAGATCAATGCTAAAAGTACAGCTACAAATTATACTGAATAAGTATTCAGTGTTAAAAATGACAACTTGCCAGCATTTACTGATTTATATGCTTAAGCACCTAGACATAATGGCTTGACAAGGCTAGAAAATTCTAAATAAAGAATCCATAGAGTATGTGGAACTTTATGCATGGATATTTGATCTAGAAGTTCAGCAGTATGTAATGTGCAAGCAAGTATGAGAGTTAGTAAGATTTACTCCAATGCTAGCTAGCATGGCTATGTATAAGCAAATATAAGATCAGAAAGCTTCTGCAATAGGCTAGGCCATTAGTCAGCTGAATATGCCTGAACAGGCAAACAAGTCTTAGAAGGACTTTGCTAGAAGGCAGGCAGTAGCCCAGTGATAGCAAATGCTATTGGCCCTGGTACTACCACCATTATTAGTGATGAAAAGAATGACATTACTGCTAGCCTCTAAGCAAGTAGCTCAGATAAAAGAGAAAGATGAATTTACTGCCATTTGGTCTAGAGCAGCCACTCTAGTGCATTGAAAGGAGGAGTCAGGAAAGAGTGATAAAATTTTCAAAAAAGTGCCAATAATAGTATTGTGAGCTGATAAAATTAGCTATCAGAGAATATAAAATGCAGATATAACTGTAGAAGGAGAGTTGTTGATTAATGACCAGGAAGTAGTATTTGAAGGAGCACATGAAGTTATTTCAGTAGATGAAATGAAATGCTAATATGTGTTTTAGATAGAAGAATAGTAGCTTCAGCCATGAAGAAAGAGCCTAGTGTGAGAATCAATATTGCAATCTAAAAAAAAGGCAATAAAGTGCACTTGAGAAAGTAAACAAGGCAAGAAAGAGCAAGTTTTAATCCCTTTTTCTGCACATTTTTTCCCTAATATGCTATTATGCATAAGAATATTCAATGCATCCATGCTGTTCTTTTCTTATATTCATTACACTATATTATGTCATTTATCTCATTATATATTCCACCTTTCCTTCTTGCCACCATCCATTGTTCCTTTTAGTGTCTCAGAATAATTGATTACTCTGCTTTTACTGCACTATCATTACATGTTGCAAATTCAAAAATACTAAAATCTGGCTTATCTTAAATGTAATTCAAGATCTTATTTATCTTGCCCTGGTCTTTGAGCTAATCAAATGCAAATTTTTGCATAGATTACTGCTTTGTAATGTGTGTTATTAACTATAGCTTCTGTTCTAGCCATGATTTGATTATATAATTTCTCTTATTGATATTTCTGGTATTCTGCTATAAATTGAAGTTACACAACTTTTACCTATTATTTTACCACTGCTTCATTAGATTTTTCAATACCTTGGCTTTAAAATCATTGCAATTCAAGGATAGAATAACTCCAAGAGTAGAATAGCATCTTATAGCTGAGGTACTCTACATAGAAAGCAAAGTTCCATCTTTAAATCAAAGTTACTATTATGTATTATTCTTATATATTATTCAGCTTTTACTTTCTGTTAGTTTGTTAATCTGCTCTTTTATTACTTGCCTGATTGTGATTTTTAAATTTTAAGCCAATAATTTATAGGATAGATGCATATTATATAGAAAAAATTCCTTGAAGATTTCATTAATAAGCACCTCTGGAATTTTTTCCATAATATCTTTATTAAAGACTTTTATTGTCAACAATGGTTTAAAAAACTGCAGATCCACTGCTATCAAGATATAATGAATGAAATTGAGCTATACAGGAAGTGATAATAGAAGTGTACATTTTCTCTTTAGTAACTATATTGTCATGACCCCTTCCAGAGTCCCCCAGAACAACTCTGGAACCCCACCTGGGACTCTCTTCATTAACCCCACAATATGTCCCACCCCCACAACTACCAATGCTGCCATCAACTCGCATCACAACCACTATCAGCCAACCCCCTGGGAACCCTGCATCATAGACCCCAGGATCAACTGCCATCAACTGCCAGATCACGCTACCCACTTCCAGCCATCACGCATCACAACCTCCTCCATGCCAATTGATCATGCATTCCACATGCATGATATAAGTATACAGTCCCAGCCCATTACTCAATGCCTCCCAGAAACCATTCCAGACACCCTGGAACCCCGAGACCTGACCCCATAGTACTTATAGCATAGCTCACCACTGTATCATTAGTCTTGATATTACCTAACTTGTTGCATGCCCTTTTGCTTGACTGGTATGCACTAACTGGCATGCTTTGACTGGCATGCTGAACAATTGCATGCTCTGAGTTTAGTATGCACTTTGTGATTCATAAATTGCTAACTGGGTCTTATCTTAGAACTTCCAGTTCTGACTCGACTCCCTCCAACCCCCAGCCTCCTACAAAACACCCAAAGCCCCAGATCAAGTTCCACTCCTCCAGGACCACCCCCCTTATTCATGTCTTGAACCCTGGAGCCCTAGCCCTGGAGCTTCAGACACTCAGGTATCCATAGATCAAGTCTGCCTTATAAGGGTGTTGCTTTCCCAGAAAGCCCCCAACTCAGCAGAACCTGACATAATATCAAGACTCCTCCTTACACCATTCTTGATGGCTATGTATACTCACACCTACTATCCCACAGGCTATCAGACCAACTCTTACGGACCTCCAGTCCTGGATCATTACTCTGTACAGACTTCCCACCCCGCCTATCCACTTCTCCCATATAAACCACAATATCTCCACTGCCACTGGGCCCCTGACTCATCCCTCTATGATCTGGAGCCCTTGGTTAGCCAGGCCCCCCCACTCAACCTAGCCATGGCATGACCTGTGAAGGTCTTCTTGTACTGGAGCTTCCCTGGGGGCCTGCCAGAGACCCCACCAGTTCCCAGCAGACCTCACCCAGTACTCCCCAGCGAGGGCCCCTTTGCATCCACCTCCTATTATGGCTATCAGCACCCCACCCTCCAACTCCAGGGACTTTCCAACCACAACTAGCCTCCTTGACACTACCTGATTGCCACCTCACCTGCTAGGACTCCTCCCTCGCCTGTAGGACAATGACGCCTCAAGGAGTATAAATGCAATGGAACAAAGTACTATGCTCACTCAGAATCTCGCTAAAGGACTTTGCGAGGTGGGCAAGGGCACTACTCACAGATTTTGGACATGACGACTTCATAGGCACTCCAGAAGAATGGGCCCATTGCTTGGTCAAATTTGGGGATTGCCTCATGTGAGGAAAACTCCCAGAGCAGACTATGGAGGATGTGGCATGGAACTGGGATAGTAGGTGCCAGAGCATCTTTAACCTACTCAAGGAGGCCTTCACCACTGCTCCCATACTCTGGCACTATGACTCCACCCTCCTGATCATCCTAGAATGTAATGCCTCCAACTATGCCATTGCTGGAATTCTCTTGCAGATGGAAGCCAATAGTGGGGAGCCCTGGCCAGTCACCTTCTACACCTGGTCCATGATCAATGCCAAGCTCAATTATGATATCTATGACAAGGAGCTCCTCACCATTGTCACAAGCCTACCTCAAGGAAGCCCAGCACCAAATCTAGGTCTACTCAGATCATAATAACCTGCAGTACTTTATTATAACTAAGCAACTCAGCCAATGGCAGGCCTGATAGTCTGAAATTCTCTTGGAGTATAACTTCATGACCTAGTACTATCTAGGATGAATCAGAGCTAAACCTGATGCCCTTACCTAATGACTGGATATTTACCCCAAGAAGTTGTTTGAAGGTAAAACACAATGTATTTAATCATTGCATAGTAATCCCCCTTAATCATTTGAATGCCATACTAATTCTAAATGATGAAGGAATTCTGAGCCAGATATGCTGCACTCATTGAGACAAGTATTTCACTGATCATGACCCTCACAACTTCCCTGACAGAACCAATCAGGATCCCGCCTTCTCCTTGTCCCCTGATGAAAAACTTCTCCTCTGGGATGGCCACATCTACGTCCTGGATTATGCCTGACTCTGCTACAATGTTCTCTGCCAACACCATGACTACAAGCTCTGGAGACACTCTGGGATACATAAGACCCTCCAGCTTATCTCCTGGGCTTACTTTTGGCCAGGGTTAAAGAAGGACATAATCCGCTACATTCAATCATGCAAACCCTGCCTTTAGGCCAAGGTCCCCCAACACCAACCCTATGGGCTTCTGAAACCCCTGCCAGTTGGATGACACCCCTGGTTCTCCATATCTATGAATCACATTGTCAAACTCCCAGAATCAGAAGAGTTCGATGCCATCCTCATCATTATGTGTAGACTAACTAAATAGGGCATCTTCCTCCTCTGCCACACCATGGATGCTGCCCCGGACTTCATCTGGCTATTCCTCAAGCATGTTTTTACCAAACATGGGCTCCCGGATGATATCATCTCCGACTGGGGCCCACTCTTCATGTCCAAATTCTGGACTTCCCTATGCAAGGCCCTCAAAGTAAAAGCCAGTCTCTCCACCACCTACCACCCTGAAACCAACAATCAAACTGAAAGAGTCAACCAGTCTCTCAAGCAGTACCTTCGGCTATATGTCAACTATCTACAGGATAACTGGCACACTGAGCTCCCTCTGGCCAAATTCACCTATAACAACATGCCACACTCTGCCACTAGAGTGATCCATTTTTTTGCCAACAAAGGATATTACCCCCGACTGACATTTTTGCTCTGGGATATCCCATCGCATACTGCTCACAAAGTTGCCCAGGATCTTCAATCCCTTTATGCATTCCTCCAGGAGGAAATTGGCACTGCAAACCAGGCCTATGTAAAACATGCTGACTGAAAATGAGAAGATACCTCTGACTGGGCCCTTAGGACAAAGGTATGATTAGATTGATGCCACCTCTGCACTAGAGACAGAATTAGCCTTATGGTGAGTTGACAAGTCTACTATGTGAGCAGCAGGCTAATTAAATAGTCCTCCCACCAGGTTAAGGGACTACAGCATGGCCAAGGCATTTTCTTGTTCTTCCCATTGTCATTGCTCTAGAGTGGAGACCATGGAGGCTGCTGGGGCCAGTTCCAGTGGTTCCTGTCAGATGTGAATTGAGTGACCTGGATCTATGGGGGTGTTGAGGGGTCAAGGGGAGGGAGACATGTGGGCTTCATCAAGCAGTAGTTGTAACTCTTCATAGAGGATTGTATTGTATCTATACTTTACCATGGTCTGCTCTGGGAGTTCTCCTTGTGTGAGATGGTTCCTGAATTTGACTAAGCAATAGGCCCAGTCCTCAGGAGTGCCTATGAAGTCATTGTGTCCAAAATCCATGAATAGCACCCTTGCTTGCTGCACAAAGTCCTCCAGCAAGATCCTGAGTAAGCATAGTACTTTGTTCTGTTGCCATTTATACTCCTTGAGGTGCCATCATTCTATGGGCAAGGAGGGAGTCCTAGCAGGTGAGGTGGCAGTTGGGTAGTGTCAAGGGGGGTAGTTATAGTTGAGAGGTTTCTGGAGTCGGGGAGCAGGATGCTGATAACCATAATAAGAGGTAGATGCAAAGGAGCCTTCACTGGGGGGTATTGGGTGAGGTCTACTGGGAACTGGTGGAGTCTCTGGCAGGCCTCTGAAGATGCTCCAGTATGAAGGGACCTCCATGGGTTATGCCATAGCTAGGTTGGGTAGAGGAGCCCAGCTGACTGAGGGCCCCAGATTATAGAGGGATGGATTAGGGGCCCAGTATCAGTGGAGATATTGGGATTTATATGGGAGGAGTGGGTAGGTGGGGCAGGGGGTCTGTGCAGAGTAGTGGTCAGAGATTAGACACCCATAAGGGTTGGTCTGATAGCTTGTGGAGTAGTAAGTATAAGTATATATAGCCATCAAGAACAGTGTAAGGAGGGAGTCTTGATATTATGTTAGGTTCTGCTGAGTCAGAAGCTTTCCAGGAAAGCAATGCCTTTACAAGGTGGACTTGATCTACAGATACCTGGGTGTCTAGGGCTCCAGAGCTAGAGCTCCAGGGTTCAAGACATAGATAGGGGGTGGTTCCAGGAAATAGAACTTGACTCAGGGCTTTGGGTGTTTTTGTAGAGGTAGGAGGTTGGAGGGGGTTGAGTCAGAATTGGAGGTTTTAAGATGAGACCTGGTTAACAAATTATAAGTTGTGAAATACATACCAAACTTAGAGCACATGATTATTTCAGCATGCCAGTCGAAGTGTACCAGTCAATGCATACCAGTCAAGCAAAAGGGCATGCAACAATTCAAGTTAATATCAAGATTAGTGAATACAATGGGGAACTATGCTATAAGTACTATAGGGTCAGGTTTTAGGGCTCTAGGGTGTCTGGGATGGATTCTGGGAGGCATTAAGTAGTAGGCAGGGACTGTATACTTAGATTGCATGTGTGGGGCATATAATCAATTGGTGCAGAGGGAGCTATGATGCATGATAGCTGGAAGTGGGCCACATGATCCAATTATTGATGGCAGTCAATCCCAGGGTCTATAATGCAGAGTTCCCAGGAGGGTTAGCTAATGGTAGTTGTGATGCATGTGATGATGGCATCAGCAGCTGTGGAGGTGGGGTGCATTATGGGGTTAATGAAAGAGGGTCCCAAATGGGGTTCTGGAGCTGTCCTGGGGAACTCTGGAGGGAGTCATGACAATGACTAGTTGATATTGCTTATATAGCATGAAATAGCCTTAATATTCATTTAGCAAAGGAATTCTCTGACCATGAAACTACTTGAAGCCTATTGAACTTGATATTAAGAGATGAACTAGCCTTCCAATATTTAATTCCTTCTTGCTTAATTTAAAATCCACAAATTTAATTTAAAAAATAAATTTTAGAGGAAAATATGCATATTATAGCCTTGATATTACAAGTAATATCAAATCTTTCCTTTCTGTTTAGGCTACTGATGCAAAATTATGTTATTTGGATCAGTCTGAATAGAGGCAATCACAAATGAACCAGCTTTCACTAAGTTCTGGGGCTAAATTACACTTCATAAAGTACTTTTATAAAATATATGGGTGAGTAATAGAGTTTATTGAGTTTTCAGTCAATGCAACCTTAGTCACACCAAAAGAAGGTCCAAAAAGCATATCAAACTATTAACTTAAAATATACTATTGCCTTGAGCCTAAGATATCTACTCCCTGGAGATTCTGAGCATAAGCAATTAGCAATCTTCTGAATGTTACAAAATTTCCCTCTATTTATGTTATTTTCCCTTTCTGTGATGCATGACTTTTTTCAGTTATTCTGAGTCATTTTCCAGTTATTAGGCCTCCATTTTCTAGTCCCAAGAGACTTGGTATAAATTTTCCTGGCCAAAAAAGAGTCCCCCAATGTTTTTAGTGCTCTGATTCCATAAATCATTAATATCTCCTTCAATTCTCCTTCAAATGCCTCTAAACCTTTCCCATCAGGTATGGATTGATCAAACCTTTCCAGCTATACCAGACAGTAGTCTTCCCATTGAGATATAGGTATTTTACTGATACATGCTCAATTTTCCTCAATAACTAAATTTAGCTTTTCCCATCAAATTGCTGATTTCTCTATCAGCTTTCCACAGAATGCCTTTAGACAACTTTCATTATGTGTGGCTTGATCAGGTAATCAAAATGATACCCAATATGTAGGAGTTTACCTATAATCTCACTAAGATATTCCCATTTTATTATCAAGAAATGATGCTAAATTGATGGGCTAGCACAGCCACAACTCCATTTAGCAGTAGAATATCTTATCAGCTGATTCAATCATATCTCTGATGATGCCATCAGATCCCATCAGACCTGCAGTGATTGCCTTGATTTGTCATCAATGCACCAATTAATAGCTCTATTGAGAATGCTCAATGTTTACATAGGATAAATTACCTGATCTCCAAAATCTGAGCAGAGTCACATGGTTATAGTCACATAATAGATTTGGGTATGCATTGGATTGAAATACTAATAAGCTAATTTCTCAGCATCTAAGCCACCAATAAGGCTAATTTAATCTGGGTTGAAGAGGGAATTTCAAGGTAGTTCTGGCTATGTCATTTGCCTACAGTTTTTAGCAGAAGTCTATGTTTTTTTAGACTTTTTGATGATCAATAGCTTTGTCATGTCTCACAGCTTGAGACTGACATATCATCTCCTCCACTCCAAGAACTGACTGCCCTCAGTCATCCTAGACAGCTGGTAAGCATATCCTCATTTGACCCTTTTTACTCCTTCTTTATTTTTACTAAAAAAAATTTTCTTTTCTAGTATATAGAAAATAAATTTCTTTTGTTGTTTTTTCTGCTTGAAAAAATTCCATCCTCAATCATTAACTCCTTATAAAAGGTCTTGACTTGTTGAAATGTGTCCATCATGGCACCTCTAACTGCTTCTTGCAACTCTGCACTCTGCTCCAATCCTAATCCCTTTGGCGATCTCAAGAGATTTTGAAATGTGATAGTAATTATATTATTATCACAGTTCTTCAATTCTCTCTTTCTATCACCTCTCTTATTAGTATTTGTGCTACTACTCACTACTTTTCTAGCTCTGGAGGCAATTGCACTTATTTTCTTGGAACTATCCAATTAGTAAGCTACTTTTATTTTCCCACCATTCTTCTTTTACTATTTCTCTGCAGCACTTTTCCAACCAAGCCAATTTTCTACACTTCCTTGACTAAAAGGGCCTGCTGGAGGCTTTTACCAGCACCTTGCCCTTCTTAGACTACCATATAATTAACAATTCAACTAATGTTAAGGCCTTCTTCACCTTCACTGACACCATCAACTAAATAGGCACCAACCATTGTGAGGCTCAGCACAAGAAGAACTTAGAACTAGTGTGTATTAGTTCATTACTCCTTCTTTCTGTCTTAACCATTACTCCTCTCTTTCCAGTGCCATTAACATGAGGCTTAGAATGCCTCCTTATTAAGTTTGTCCCCTTCCAAATCCTCAAAATGTAAGGCTAATATAAATTTATCTATTAGCCTGCCACTTCTCACATCTTTCTTATCACCTGGATGTGCTAACACTTGCTATTTCCACTCTTCAAGCTAAGCTTGAGGAAAAACCAAAACTTAAAAAACTTAAGATAGCTTCTGCTGCAGGTCTACCCCCCTTTTTTTTTATTAATGTTTAGTTTTTTTTCTTATAATCCTTTCCTAGCTCACCACATTTTAGGTAGTAAGGCAACATTATCCCTGCTTAGTCAGGTTAATGTTGTCCTTGAAACTATCCAGCTTGCTAATAATGATGCTTTAGTCTCTCATTATAATAAGTTACAAAAGCACTATGACACCATTCATCTAGCTGTGCAATACCAACTCTACTACCTTGACCTTGTCCTCCAGATGTTCAAAATGATCTCTAATCATCTGGAGCAGCTTAACAAGGCCCTTAGTTCTTCCAATGTTGACAAGACTAGTTTGTTATTCACTTTTATGCAAGTCTTAGCTAAAGTGAGTTATTTCTTTCTTTCACATATCTTATCACACTCAATCAGCTATATAGTCCACTTATGATAACTTTGATGTCAAAATTGTCAATGCTTTACAGAATAATACTAATTATACTGTGGACCTTTCAGAGACCCTAGCTATGTAAGCATCATTTATGCATTTGCTTAGCATAGTCTAAATGTATTTTCCTCCTTATTTCCTTACTCCACATATCCCAAATATATGTCCTTTTTCTAATGGTTTTAGTTTAAACATTTTCTTTGTCTGCTATCATTCTCATTCTTATTTATTCAATACTACTTTTTACTGCTTCCATCTTTTTCTTTACAGGTTTTTCACTGCTCTGATCCTTTTCAAGTGTTTTGAGCCTCTTTCTTCCCCTCATCATTTTGCCTCACTTACTTTCTGAACAAGTTTGATTTCATTATTTTTTAGTCAGTTTGAAACTTATCCCTTAATGATCATTTCATTTTGACCAATTTGATGTCTTAGATTCTCATAATTTCTTATATATGATGCTTCAAAACTTGGGCCTTCACTGACCATTTGTCAAAAGGTCCTAGATAGTCTGAGCTTTACTCAATAACCATGAGTCATCTCTTCCTATTACTTTCACCCATTAACTGATCAGTGTGCCTTTTCTTTCATTCTCAGACTTCTCTTTTTCTAACACTTTATCACATGGTGTTTTCTCATATCTACTGAAATACTATTCAGAACCATCTTCAACAGAGTATATATTAGAGAACCATTCATTTGGAGGTTTTTTAACCCATGTTTCCTTCTAATTTTCAGGCTTTTTTACTTTCATTCATTCACTATTGAACACCTTCATCAAACTCCTCACTAGCTGAACTATGAAAACAAACTTCTTCATAGGTTGAAAGCCTCTGCCAGACCATGAGAAAAGCATGACACACTGGCATAACAGTTATGTAACTTGACCTCAGAATATTTTCTATTGATAAGCAGAATAAATCATTAAACTTGTTCTTTTTAAATTTTTCTTTGCCAGATTAGCACCTTATTATTTGTACTTATTTTACCCTTATTAATACATCTTTGGATTTTCCTCTGCCAGCTGTGTGACTGAGCTACAGCCTCTAAAGGTTGTCCTTATAATAAAACAAGTCTCTAGCATTAGTTTAGAAGCCTTCTCTAGCTTACTCCATTATTAGTATTCACAAAAGTCTCTTTTTCACCAAATAGCTTCTCCTCAGTTCTTATAACTCAGCCAGCACTTCCAGCTGATCTCCCTGGAGCATGCCTGAAACTGCTTGCTTGCTTTAAAAGCTTAGATATAGGCCATTTAAGCTTCTTTTACTCTCTACATTACTAAACTGACACTATTTTCCACTCTTTGCAATTACTTTTGAAACACACTCTTCTAGCTCCATCTGCCTCTTTCATGCCACCTATGCTACCAGAATCTATAGTGGCAATTTAGTCCACCACTGCCACTCCTAATAAAATCTTATGCCCAGCACTTTCTAATATCTATAATAGTGATCAAATAGCTAGAAAACACTTTCTTCAGTCCTGCATCACTTATATTTAGCTTAGTGGTGATGCATTAGCTTATAGATTTAAAGAGAGAGTTACAATGCCCTCACATCTTTTCATCTATTCACCATCCTGCTTTGGCACCAGCTACACACTCCACTTCCTCTACTCCTTCTCCTTCATGCACATTCATAGTAAGAGCTCCTTCTACCTTTCAGTCATAATCACTTCCTCCAGAAGTTCCTATAGATGTTGATGCCTCTTGCCAGTGCTATGCTACACCTTTTCTTTGCTGCCAATGTAGGAAGCTAGGCCACTTTGCATGTTACTACTTACAAGGATTAGAGGTTCACTATCTTTCTGCTTCTAAAAAGAAAGAGCTCTTGTTGCAGCTTCTTGCTATAAAAGATGCCTCTAGTAATCTCTCTCCTGATGTACTAGCAGTAGAAACCTCACTTGTAGAGCTATTGAATACTCTAGCTCCTATTCTGAATACTGAGGAGGATTTTTAATCAAGCAATGAATGAATTGTATGCCTCTGTTGCTTAGTGCTAATTGGTTTGCCTGTTTATCTATAGAATCTGCCAATATAACTTCTGATGACAATGATTCACTGGCTGAAATCATAAGCACACTCTCCAACATACAAAGCACCTCCTTAGTTTAAAGTCCAAATGGAGCTTTCTCTTTTTCTCCTCTGCCATGCCTGCATATTCCAGCATGGGAATGATGCCTTTCTTGCCAATATATTGTGGCTTATACTTCTTCTTCTAACTCTCTACAGCTGTATAGAGATTGAAACTACTAATACACAACAAACTTAGAGTGTTGTAGCCTTGCTAGATAGTGGTGCTACTAAACTCTTTCTGGACACTAATTATGTGGAACAACATCAACTGACTACTTGCCTCCTCATTCACTTCACTCCAGTTTTCAATATAAATGGGACACTCAATGAGTTGGAATCTGTCTGCTCAATAGTAAATCTAGTCCTCCACTACTACAACCACTCAGAGCATGCTATCTTTGCCATCACCAGTCTAGAAAAACAGAATATGATCTTAGGCTTTACCTGGCTCCATGATCATAATCCTGAAATTGACTAGGCAAAGAGTAAGGTATATATGAGTCAATGTCTGCAATATTATTTCACTTGTGCAAAGAAAGCCCAAGAGAAGCACAAAACCTTAGTTTGTAAGTGTGCTGCTATTTATACCTGCCATGCAGAGCATCTCTCTTTTTTTGACATTGATCTGCTGAATCCTTCTTCCTTAGCATTCCCTTATAAAGAGGCCCTCCATGAGGACATTTGAGGTGTAGGGTGTGAATTCCTAATGGAAGATGGATGAGAAGATGAGTTTGTAGGTGCTTTAGATCTAGAGTCTTCAGATGAGGCCATTGAAATAAGTAACAAGATTCATGCTATTACATTGCATTTACCACTTATGGAAGCAGAGATTCAAGCTAGTCAGACAACTTCTCAGCAACTAGCTTAAGCATTTACTGCTAACTCTTAGTCTAAACCTTTCTATGACAGCATTCCATCTTATCTTTATAACTTTAAAGACATCTTTGCTAAAGCTTCATTTGATTCACTCTCAGAGTGTAAGTAGTAAAATTATGCAATTGAGCTTGTTCTGGATGCAGAATCATCTAACTGCAAGGTGTATCCTCTTGCTTTTTGAGAATATGATGAGCTAGATGTGCTTTTGCAGAAAAATCTTAACTCTGGCTGAATATACTCTTTAAAATTACTTATGGCCACTTCTGTCTTTTTTATTAAAAAGAAAGATGAGTCTCTTTGTCTAGTTCAGGATTATCATGTCCTAAATGTGATGATGGTAAAAAACAGCTACTCCTTACTACTTATGTCTGCTAGAGCTATAGCAATATATGCATTAAGGAGGGTAATAAGTGAAAGGCAGCATTTAGAATCAATCATGGACTCTTCAAACCTCTAATAATGTTTTTTGGCCTCATTAATAGCCTCACTACCTTTCAGACAATGATGAGTAATATCTTCTATAACTTAATTGCCCAAAATGTAGTTTGTATATACTTAGATGATATTTTCATCTACACTAAGACATGCATTGTTCTAAAGTGCCTTTGCTAATACCAACTCTATCTCAAGCCAGAGAAGTGTGAGTTCAAGCAGACTAAGGTTGAATACCTTGGGCTAATCATCTCTCATAAAACTGCTGAGATGGATCCAGCAAAGGTAGCAGATGTAGCAGAGTGGCTCTAGCCAAAAAATAAAAAGGAGGTGCTTAGGCTTTACTAACTTCTATCAAAGGTTCATTCAAGACTTTTCATACCATGCTCATCCTCTCTTAGATCTCACTTGCAAGGATATAGCATGGAGGTGAAAAGCTGCTCAACAAAGTGCCTTTACAGATTACCCAAGCAGGTGGAAGACACTAGAATTAGTTCTACACAATTACTGGTAGCCTCAAATGTCCCAATATTCCTAATATATTGGTATCTACATCAGCACCTGTAACCTCTGCTTCTATACCAAACTCTGCTATTAGCTCTCTATGGATCAACTTTATCCACTTCTAATCTTTACTGAGCATTTAAGCATAGCCTCAGTAGACTTCATCATAGAGCTGCCAAATGCATATAGATATGATATAATTATGGTAGTAGTAGACTTCTGTGAAAAAAAAGCTCACTTTATTTCTATTTATACTATATACTCTGTAATGGGAGTAGCCAACTTATATCAATAATATGTGTGAAAACTGCATGGCTTATCCAATGCCTATATCTTAGACTGAGGACTATAGTTTATAGCTAAATTCACTCTGGAGCTCTATTGCCTTCTTGATATAAAGCTTCATACCTCCACAACCTACCATCCTCAGTTAGATAGACTGACTGAGCATATAAAACAGGAGCTAGAGCAGTATTTACATCTTTTCTACAATAAGCAGTAAAATAACTGGGATGATTTACTGCCTGATGCAGAGTTTCAGTACAATAACCATGTTTACACCTTTACACAAGTGTCTCCCTTCTTTCTGGATATAGGCTGTCACTCCTAGATGAATTTTAAACTTCAAGCACACTCCTTTAGAAAATGAGTTAGTAAATGAGTTTGTTAACTGGATGAAGGTAGTACAAAAAGAAGCAAAGGCAGCATTAATCAAAGCTAAGGAAGATATAGCATGCTATTATAATTAAAGTCATATTCCTGCTTCCAAGTATTAATCAGGTGACAAAGTCTACCTTGATACATTAGACATTTTCACCACTTGGTCTTCCAAGAAGCTGTTCTACTGTAATTTAGGCTCTTTTACTGTGAAGTGCCAAGTGAAGCCCTTAGCCTACTGCATAAAGCTGCTTCCAGCAATGAAACAACTGCATCTTATCTTCAATGTAGTTAAATTATCTCCAACACCCATTGATCTAATTTTAGAACATCATTCCAAACCCCCTCCACCTCCAGTAATATATAACAATGAAGAAAAGTATGAAGTAAAAGAGATATTAGACAGTTACCTCTTCTAATGCAAGCTTCAGTTCAAGATTCAGTAGAAGAGCTATAAAATTGAAGATATTTCTTGGAAACTATAAGAAAATGTTTATGCACCCAGTTTGATCCAGGACTTTTACTAAAGGCATCCTGATGCTCCTTGAGCTATTTATGGACTGCACTTGCTCACTCCAGTAGATTATGCTCTTCACAACTTCTTCTATCTAATGCATCAAGGCAATGCACTTTAGAGAAGGAGTGATATCAGGGAATCACCCATTTGGAGATTCCTTAACCCATGTTTCCTTCCAATTTTTCAGGCCTTTTCACTCTAATTCACCTGCTGTGAAGCACTTTCATCAAACTCCTCACTGGCTAGACTGTGGAAACAAACTTCCTCATTAGTTGGGAGCCTCTGGAGAAATAGATCACTTTTGACAAGAGCTCTGTAATGTGATTATAACCATGACCATGACATCAGTCACATCAGTTACAAAGCATGACACTGGCATGACAATCATGTTACTCAACCTTAAAATATTTTCTATTGATGGGCAGAGTGAATTCTTAGACTTGTTCTCTTTAGATTTTCTTCTACTAGATTAGCACCTTATCATTTGTACCTATCTTACCCTATTAATACATCTTTGGATTTTCCTCTGCCAGCTGTATGACTGAGCCACAGCTTCCAGAGGTCACCCTTACAGTATATCCATCTGAGTACACTACCATGTTCTGGGCATGATCATTCAGGATATTGTAAAAACTCTGCATACTAAGTTTCTCAGTGTATTTTATGGATTGAAAGTCCCACCTTGCATCTTGCAGCATCAACAGGTAGAAAACTGATTATAAAGTCCAGGAAAGACTCCTTTGAACATCTGGTTATACTAGACCCAGTTAATATGCAGCACTGTTTGTTAAAACCAGCTTATAGTCTTTTCAGCTAAAAACTCCAGCTCAACAAGAATCTATTCTTTTTTCATACAATGTGTAAGAGCAACCTCTGGTGGCTGTGGCTCAGTGACACAGCTGGCAAAGGAAAATCCAAAGATGTATTAATAAGGGTAAGATAGATACAAATGATAAGGTATTAGCTTAGCAGAAGAAAATTTAAAGAAAACAAGTTTAAGAATTCACTCTGCCCATCAATAGAAAATATTCTGAGGTCAAGTCACATGACTCCACATGTGACATCATGCAGTGTGACTGATGTAACTGATCCCTCATCAAAAGTGATCCATTTCCCAGGGTCTGTCAAAGGCTCCAAACCAATAAGGTTATTCCCATAGTCCAGCCAGTGAAGAATTTGATAAAGGCAGTCAAAGGCAGATGAATTAGAGTGAAAGGGCCTGGAAATTGAAAGGAAACCTGGGGTAAGAGACTTCCAAAAGTGTGGTTCCCTGACAGAAGTGTGGGCAAATATCAAGACTACTGGACTGACTATGAGGCTACTCCCTCAGTATCTGTGGAATGTCTCAGACTTTGGGAGTGATTGTGCACCAGAGGAGGTAGGGCCTTGGTGCAATTGGGTGGTGGAATGATTGCACAGGAGTCAGGAGCTGTGAGGCAATTATGCAGAGCAGTATTCATACAGTGTATCAGAAGTGATCTGGCCCCATTGAGGATACTGAGTGTTGTCTAATTGTCAAGGAGTGGTGACTTCAGGAAAGCTTGATGACCAGATCATTGATGATCAGGTATTGGAAAAAAAAGGGGGTGGGGGTTGGTGTGATCATGCCTAGAAAAGTGTGGTGGAAGTCATAATACATTTGAGGTGTTGAGAGTAATCTTGCAACAGTTTGAGGATATGGAGGTCATCTGAAAATGCAGAAGTATAGTGATCTATCTGAGAAAACTTGGTGATCTTGGTGATCTTGGTGATTGGATCAGTAATGTTAAAGATTAGAAGAGAAAATGGTGGGATTAGTATAGTCTTACTCAGAAGAGTGTGGTTGAGGTCATGATAAAAGGATAGTGAGTGAAAGAATGGCAGGGTAAGCAGAATTAGAAAAAGTGGAAATATATATACCAGAAGCAGTAAAGGATGTGAAAGCATCCAAAATGATAAGGTAAAAATAGGCAAGAAAAGAGTTGGCAATGTTTTGAATATTTTATAGTTTTGTGTGATGAAACTAGATTAGTAATATCAAGAATGGTAAAGCCAGCAGAACAGACAATAAAATATATACACAACCACTTTGGTGGTTGAATTCAAGTGCTAAGGCTTCATCTTCATGATCATTGGTAATCACCTCATCAATGGTAAATGAAAACATGCATGTGAGTGCAGGCATTCATTTTGCTGATTGCAAGTATATTGAGGTCTCTTGCTGTGTTCTCCCTGGTTACAGCCTTGGAAGAAAGTCAGTATGGTGCATTGGATGCTTGTGTCCCCTCGGCAAGTCCCGTTTGACAATATTCAAAGAACATCTTTCACACGGTGTCATTAATGTTCAACGTTCAACGTTCAACGTTGTCAACCCCAAGCGCGACGAACGACATTGGCTCGGCTGTTCCTATTATCTCGACTTCATGATCCTTGTAGGCCTCGTCGTCATTCAGATGGAACCTTTCATACTCGACTGTTTCTACATATGACTGGTGCTCGCGCTTCTCGTGACGCAACACCGCAGCTCCCATGATTATCCACTTGTGTGCTGCTACCATGAGGCTCCGTTAGGCGCTTATTCACTGTTTCTCCTCAACCATCATGTTCACCCCTTCAAAGGACGAAGAAACACAAATAAAGACACTGAAAGCTCTCAGTTCGTCATACTGCCATGATCGTTCACGCTCCACGACTCATTCTCATAGAATGCCCCGATTGTTCGTCGAAAACCGACCTGATCCTCGTCTCTTCGGATAGTGTCAAGTTCGCAGCTCATACGCAAAACCTGGAGCGATACGGCGAAGGGTTTCCCCCCGCGTCCTTCATCACACCAGGCGAACGAGATCTCCAGGTCGCCAATTTAGACGAGAAAAGCGGCACCGTGAGGCTGCTGCTGCAGTACATGCACCTGAGGGCGCAGCCTGACATCGAGAAGCTCCCCTTTGAGGAATTTGAAGATCTGGCTTACGCGGTCGAGAAGTATCTGATTTACGGCGGGATGATGGCGTGTAAGCTATGCATGAAGTACGTCAGCTGGCGTGTACCACGGACGCGTGGCGTTAATGACCAAGGGTAGGACTAAAACGTCGATGTACCCGATGCACGTGCTGAGGTATGCAGTTAAGCATGGGTATAAGGACCTTGCAGATGAGGCGGCAGTGTATACGGTTCTAAAACCATCTTATGAATTGAGAAATTTCTTTCGAAATGATTCTCACATTACATATATCTTGGTGAGTGTAGCCTCCACCCCACTCAGGCTTTTCGCAGCTCATCAGCTTCTCTTTCCCTTGAATCAAAGTCTGCATATAGAGAACAGTGGCTGGATGCTTTGCCATGGATCTACACCAGGGACATTCCCTCTCCTACCTTGCATAAAGGAGGTTTAAAAGAGTGCGAAATGTGGCAGCCGTTCAGAGATAAGGTCCGCCGCGATGTGGATTGTTCACTTTCGGATATTGCGCGGTTTGAAGATATTGTTACCCGTAGGATCATGTTGAACCTTAAATCTTGCGACCGATGTGCTGAGAGAGCCCGCAAGTGGGTTGACACAGTACAAGCCAGGGTCAGAGAGGTATCGGCTTTCAGTACATTTATGTCATCGTAACTCTTGTACCTCTCGTTGGTCCGCAGCGGTGGTAATATATTCTCGTTAGTTGTTAGTCAATGAGCTCATCACTCGCTTGAAGGGACGATTTGTATATGCATATACTATTATGAGCACATCATTTGCAATTGTTGTCGAGTCAAATATTGTAAACTTTGAAATAAATCCTGAACTCGACTGGCGAATTGCGAAAATTCACGCTTTAGTTGAATTGGAAAGGTATAGCTCCCGACGGGTGTTTGAGACTTCGCGAAGCCACAGATGACAGGTATCGAGATCATCTATCAAACGAGATCCCATCTTTCAAAGAGACTCGTGTTCTCACTACCTTCGCTCTGCTTCTACAGTCAAAGAACTGTACTCAGCCCACCATAAATCGGCGTCCCCGTGCTCATAACCACAATATCACCTTCTTGTAGATAATGTATGGATCGACTGACGTATCACCGGACGCATTCTCGCTGTGACCACGGGATTGGGTGTATCGGACAAAGGTTGCTCTCATCACCCACCGATCTGACCCTCAACTCTCGACCATAGTCTGTATACCTTCAGTGCACACTGGTAGCACCTACATTACATGAGAACGACCGAAGTCCCGACTGATACGGTTCAAAACGAAGCCGTGCGGCGTCTGTCTAAATGCCGATTCCACCCGAGACGACTTTGTTGAGGAAATTGACTAACAACTGCGGCAACGCTTCGAGCAGTCTTCACGTCAAAAGCATTTGTCATGTACACATATGTTTCATCTTGTTTCATATTTTTGCAATACTTCTTACACATATTATTCATACTATACAAAACGTTCTAACCCCACTCCACATGTCTCATCAGTACATATTGTTATATATGCATCACCTCCCTGGAGTCAAAATCATCTTCGATTTATTGACTCCAGATACTTGTACTATATATATTCGTACACGAATACATCTTGTTGCACAATATGCTGCGTCAGACTTTACGACTCTGATGAAAATATTTTCCAAGGCCTTCATTCTTGTCATCCTCGCCCAGAGCTCCACTGCGTCCGCCGCTGACCCCTCCACATCTCTCCCAAGCAGCATCACGCCCTGCATCTTCGGCTGCATTGCCCCCGCCGCTCAGGCCACTGGCTGCCAGATGTATGTCGCAGCCCCTATTTCCACTTTTTCCTCCCTAACCGTGGCCCCAGAACCGAAGTGACCTATATATGCGCATCGACAGACTTCAAGCAACAGGCTTCCCAGTGTCTCCAACAGAAGTGTTCAGCAGACGAGGTTCAGGCTGCCCTTGCTCTCCAGGTCCAGCAATGCGGTGCCGGTACGTTCCCACTCGCTTCTGCGCTGGGCTGACGTGTCCCGGAATAACAGTCGGAGCAACTCCCTCATATTCTGCTTCTGAATCTGAGTCCGCCTCCACCACTGGTTCTGTTACCACCAAAGCTGGCCCATCCTCCGCTAGTGTGCTCGCCACTTCCTCGCATGCTTCGAGTGCCGCCTCAGCCTTGAACGCCCGCCCGTCTTCGACTGCACCCATCAGTGGCTCGTCGGGAGCCGCAAGCAGCACTCCCGCCGCACAGTTAGATTGAGGATTTCCAGAATCTCTAGCTAAGTTCCATTGGCCACTGTTGAATGTAAAAGGAAATTAAGGGATTTAAGAACTTTCTGCACTTCAGGAAGAAACTTGTTTTCATGCACATTAATAACAATTTCAGCTGGAGTAGGTGCTGATTTGCATGCTCTTCCAATTTATAAGCTTAAAGATAGGTCAAAATATTTCAGCCTGAAGCAGAAGCTATAAAAAAACCTTAGAGTAATGCTAGTACCTCCCAAAGAAGTATGCAAACTTTAGCATTATGAACAAATCTAATAATAACTCCATTTTCATAACAATATCTAAGTTATACAGAAGCAAAATTGGCATAAGAATAAGTGCAAGTTTGGAATTCAGGGATGACTATTTGCTGCAATTGACAACTCAAGGTTTTTTCATGCAGATGGCCAAGCCACATAGAAGCAAGACCAATATAAGGATAAAGTAAACTTCAGGCTTTTGAAACTACATGCTGCAATAGACCATGCTGCAATAGACTCTGAACTGAATGTAAATTCTATAAATAATTTCTATCCCCAATCAACAATTATATTTAGAAATATATGCTTTAACATTACTTCACTAGCTCTAAAAGTCATTCTACTAGCTTACTAGATAGCAAGCAATTTATGCAATTGTTATTATGCTCAGCATTTAAGCCCAATATTACTACTTCTTTCTTAACTCCTCTTGATGCAGAATGCCTAATCAATATGTATGCAAATTACATTCATGAACTACTTCAAAACTGGAGTTATATGAGACCTTATTTTCTTCATTCTTTCTTTAATCCTGCTACAATTATTCTTCCATATCCCAAGCAAGAAATATACATTTTCTTTGGCACAAAAATCTTAGATAATTTAAAATTGCATAATCTCTTACAAGGTTTACTTCCTATCACAATATAAATTGTTACTTCTGCAAAGACTGCAGCATACTTAGCAAAATTAACAAGTCTCATAGTAGGTTTTATAACAGCCTCTTGTAAAAATTAATTCAAGAATAGTACTTCAGAATACTAAAGAAAATAGTAGAAATAAGAAGAGACAAGACAGTGATTTGGATAATAAGAATTTGTCTGATGGAAATGAAAGCAAGGATAGTAGCAATGATATGGGCAGTGACAATAGTGAACAAGACAAAGAAAGAGATTGCAATAGCAGTAAAGAGAGCAAGGGAAGAAAACATAGAAGTGGAGGTTAGAATAATAGTGGAGGTAAAGATGAGGATGGATCTGAAGGTGGAGGTAATAATAAAAGTAGAGGTGGAGGTGGTGGTGATGGTGATGGTGGTGGTGATGGTGATGGTGATAGTAGGAATGATTGGTTGGTCCAAATTCCATTCACCTCTATTATTATTAGTGATATGTCAGTCTTAAACTGTGAGATATAATAAAGCTATTGATCATCAAAAAGTCTAAATAAACATAGACTTCTGCTGAAAACTGTAAGCAGTTCTGCTAAAACTGTAGGCAAATAACATAGCTAGAACCACCTTAAAATTCTCTCTCCAACCCAGGTTAAATTAGCTTTATTGGTGGCCTAAATGCTGAGAAATCAGCTTATCAGTATTTCAATCCAATACACACCCAAATCTATCATGTGACTATAACCATGTGACCCTGCTCAGATTCTGGAGATTAGGTGATTTATCTTATGTAAACCTCAAGCATTCTCAACAGAGCTGGTGATTGATGCACTAATAACAAATCAAGGCAATCACTGCAGATCTGATGGGATCTGATGGGATCTGATGGCATCATCAGAGATATAATCACATCAACTGAAAAGATAATCTACTGCTAAATGGGGTTGTGGCTGTGCCAGGCCATCAATTTAGCATCACCTCTTAATAATAAAATGGGCATATCTCAGTGAGACTATAGGTGAATCCCTACATATTGAATATCATTCTGATCACCTGATCAAGCCACACACAATAAGAGTTGTTTGAAGGCATTCCATGGAAAGCTGATAGAGGGATCAGTGATTTGATGGGAAAAGCTAAATTTAGTTGTTGAGGAAAATTGAGCAGATGTTGGTAAAATGCCTATATCTTGATGGGAAGGCCACTGAACCCTATTGTGTTTGGTATTGCCGGAAAGGTCCAATCAATTTGCACCTGATGGAAAAGGTTTGAAGGCATTTGGAAGAGGATTGAAGGAGATATTAATGATTGACAAAATCAGAGCACTGAAAACATTGGAGGACCCTTGAAAATGACTCAGAATAACTGGAAAAAGTCATGTGTCATAGGGAGGGGAAATAACATAAATAAAGGGGGATTCTGTGACATTTAGGAAGTTGCTGATTGCCCATGATCAGAATCTCCAAGGAGTGGATATCTTAGGCCCAAGGCAATAGTATACTTCAGGTTAATAGTTTGATATGCTTTTTGGACCTTCTTTTGGTGTAACTAATGTGCAGGATGTGAAGGAGAAAAAGAAGAGGATTCTGGAGTATGTGGATGCATAAACAGAACAAGAGTGGCTTAGTTTTGACTCTTATGATGAAGGTTCTTGGGATGACTTTGTCAAAGAAATCTATAAATCTTATCTAGAGGCAGTTGATAATTCAGGTAGTGTTGCTAATCTGGATCACATCTGTAGAGAGCATGCCTATCTGAGCAGAGATGATATAATAGAGATACATTCTCTCATTAGAAAATATAGAGCTGAAGCTAAGAAGTTGGAACAAGTCATAGAGAATGAGTCTCTTATAGACAAATTCCTTGGGTGTTTTACCCCAGCTTTTGCAGATGTGATAGAGGAAAGACTTGTCAACAAATATGGCTACTATAGGGATCCAGCTCACTTGAGGCACAAAGACAACAAATATGATTTGTCTAAAGTGTTCAAAGTAGTAACTGCCCTTATAGATGGAGCCTCTGTGAGAAGTTTTAAAAACACTAGCCTAGAGAGGACAGGAACCTCTCCTATGCATGTCAAAGAAGAGCAGGTTGAGGAAAAGATGGCTCTGCTACAAGACTCTATAATGACAATTGACAAGCAAGTTGGCAGCATTCAAACTGCTATGCAAACTTTGCAAACCAGTCACCTAGACTTGAGAAATGCATTTCTCAACACTAGTAGTCACTCTATAGCCCCTGTAGAAGGCTCTAACTCAACTTCCTTCTCAATGCAAGGAGGACAGAACTGTTGTTTCTATTGCTAGAGTTCTGGACATAGCATTGCTGAGTGTGAGCAAGTCAAAGGAGATGTACAGAAGGGATGAGTCATCTTAGTAGAAGGGAGAACTAGAATGCCTAATAGGTCTCCTTTACCTAGGGGACCAGCTAGTATATCACCTCATGATAAAATAGTTCAGTTACATAATAAACAAGTAAGCTTGTACTTTGGATGGTCAACAGATGATATTCTAGAAGTTCTTACTTACTCTGCCTATGTAAATGCTACTAAAGACACCAGAGATGATATGTTAGAGAGGATCCAGCATAGTGATTCTGATAGACTTGGGGAGCTGGAGAAAAATTTCAATAAGATGGCTGATTTACTTTCAATATCAATCAATACTAGAAGAATAGCTAATTTTGAAGAAGTACAACAAAACAACTCTAAGGATTTTTAGAGGGCTCAAGGAATGTGACAAGGAAAGAGACACTTCTACCCAGAGTACCTTTGCCACCTGAGAGATTACTTGAAAAACCCTGAAAAGAAAAAGTGACTTTGGTAATGCTACCTAAAGTTGCATAAAAACTGGATCTACTTTTTGAGAAGGTGCCAGCCCTCAATAAAGATTATAGAGTAGCTGTGCAGGATACAGTTGGGAGTTCCCTTCAAGGAACTAAGAGAGATTTGGATAATGGAATTATAGAGAGGTTGTGGGAGTCACCAGTGCCCTTAACAACTAAAGAGTTGTTGGAACTAGCACCTAGTCTGAAGGAAGCAATGATACAAAAGTTGTCTTCTCCAGATGATGCTAAGTCTAAAAACTCCAAGGTTTTAAAGACTGCTATCCACATACAAACTGCTAGAGATTGGGGACCCACTAAGAGAGTAGATATTAATGATCTGCCAGTGGCAACTTATTTCATTGCAGATGGGATATAAACTGATTTACCTACTAAAGCTATTATACACCAAGGTTGTGTGGCTACTTATTTGGAGAATATTCCTCCATGAGAGAAGCCAGTAGTAGTTTATATAGCTAGAGAGTTGCAAGTCCTAAGGTTCTTAAATTCTTTTGTCAATAGAAAAGGAAAAGTAGAGGCAATACTAGATAGTGGTTCTTAAATGATCTATATAGCATTAAGGGAAGCTCTGCACTTAGAATTGACTTGGAACCCAGATATAAAGTTGAAGATAGAGAGTGCCAATCAGCAAGTAAATGAGTCAGTTGGTTTAGCTAGAAATATACCATTTACTTTTGCAGATGAGTTTACAATCTATCTACAAGTGCATGTTTTTGAGAAACCAGCTTATACTATCTAGTTAGGTTGTCCTTTTGACACCTTGACAGAAAGCAACATTCAAAACTTGCAGGATGGAAGTGCAATCATTACCATTTGTAATCTAAATACTAGACACCAGACAGCCTTGCTTACTATTGAAAGAGAGAAAGTGCCAAAGGTGGATGTTGATGATAAGTCATAATTTTGAGTCTCAATGATTTAGTTAAAGATCAGGGAGAGGTAGCAGTAAGTCTAGATGAGCCTGAGGAAGGAGAGATAGTAGTGACTGGATATTCTATAGAATATAGAAGATTCACTTAAGAGGAGTTGAGAAATGTGTATTTACATGCTTTCTCAGCTACTAAGAAGTGTGAAGAGAAGGAGAGCAGAACACTGTCTGCATATCTAAATGGATAGGAGTCTCAGATGTTAGATACTGTTAGAGAGGTGTTAGAAGAAAATCTACAGTCAAAGGCAGGTGTGGGGGAGATGGCCCAAGTATTTTCAAAGAAATACAAACCTATAGCTAGAAAGGTTAAACTAGTGTTAGAGACTTCACCTGAAGAGTTTAGAATTGAGAGGTGTATTACTGGAGATCCACTAGCAGACATGCCTAAGTTGGATCCAAATCTACCAGATTTTGAAATAATAGGAAGGTATACAATTGAGTGTAAAGAAATCATTAATTAAGCATATGATGATGGTTTCTTATGATCAGAGGAGATGAAAGCTATTCATCATTTGATAATGTTACAGAATGAGGCTTTTGTATGGAATAATTCTCAGAGAGGAAGGCTCAAGGAGGAATTTTTTCCTCCTGTAGTGATGCCAGTAATACTTTATACTCCTTGGATGCTAAAAAATATTCCTATTGCTTTAGGACTTCATGATAAGATCTGTAAGCTAATAAAGCAAAAGATTGAGGCAGGAGTCTATAAATCTTCCAATTCTTCATATTGCTCTTAGTGGCTTACAGTATTGAAGAAGGATGATGAAAGTTTGAGAATAGTCCACAGTTTAGAACCTTTAAACAAAGTCATTATTGCCCACTTAGGTCTGCCTCCAGCAATTAAGGAGTTGGCTAGTCACTTTGCAGGACATGCTTGTAGAGATATCTTTAATTTATATGTAGAATATGATGAAAGAGTGTTGAATGTGAGCTTAAGAGATTATACTACCTTCCAGACATCTTTTGATGCTCTAAGGTTGTTTACTCTTCTAATGGGCTAGACTAATTCAGTACTTATTTTCCATGATAATATTACTTTTATCTTAAAGAATGAGATAACACATATTACTTGGCCATATATTGATGATGTACCAATCAGAGGTCCATCTCATAGATATAAGCTACCAAGTAGTAGTCAGGAAGTTATTCCAGAAAATACAGGCATTAGGAGATTTGTATGGAAATACTTGCATAATGTAAATAAAGTGTTATAAAGAATCAAATATGCAGAAGGAACTTTCTCTAGAAAGAAGTCAGTAGTTTGTGCATGTCAGGTTCTGCTGAGTCAGCAGCTTTCTGGGAAAGCAACACCCTTACAAGACAGACTTGATCTACAGATACCTGGGTGTCTGGAGCTCCAGGGCTAGGGCTCCAGAGTTCAAGGTGTAGACAAGAGGTGGTCCTGGGGAATGGAACTTGACCTGGAGCTTCAGGTGTTTTTGTAGAGGCTGGGGATTGGAGGGGGATGAGTTGAAACTAAAGGTTCTAAGACAAGACCCAGTTAACAAATTATAAGTCACAAAATGCATACTAAACTTAGAGCACACAATTATTCTGGCATGCCAGTTGAAGCATACCAGTTAGTGCATACCAGTCAAGCAAGAGGGCACACAATAATTCAAGTTAATATCAAGACTAGCGAATACAATGGGGAACTATGCTATAAATACTATGGGGTTGGATCTTGGGGTTTTGGGGTGTCTGGGATGAGTTCTGGGAGGCATTGAGTAGTAGGCAGAGACTGTATACTTGGATTGTGTGTGTATGGCACATGATCAATTGGTGCAGAGGGAGCTGTGATGCATAATGTCTGGAAGCAGGTTGTGTGATCTAATCATTGATGGCAGTCAATCATAGGGTCCATGATGCAGGATTTCTGGGGGGGTTGGCTGATAGTGGTTGTGATGTGTGTAATGGCAGCATTGGTAGCTGTGGAGGTGGGGTGCATTGTGGGGTTGATGAAAGAGGGTCCTGGATGGGGTTCCAGGGCTGTCCCAGGAAACTCTGGAGGGGGGTTGTGACAATGCAGATGAAATTGTAGTAGTTAGATATAAATATTCTTATGCAGGTCAAAAACCAGAAACCAAACAGTTTGCTACTATTATAGGCTGGAGAGACTGTAGGGATGTATCAGAAGTATGCTCATTCTTAGGGACATGTGGTACTTTTAGAATATTCATTAAGGATTATGCTAAGATTACAGCACCTATCAATAAGTTAATATAAGCTAAAGTGCCATTTGTGTGGAATAAAGAACAGCAAGTAGCAATAGCAGAATTGAAGAAGCTACCTCTAAAACCTATTGACTATGAGTCAGAAGGTGCAATAGTGCTCTCAGTAGATACTTCTTAGATGGCAGTAGGATTTGAAATCTTTTAAAAAGCAGCTGATAACCCAAAGTAATGCACTTGTGCTAAGCTTGGATCTATCACTCTGAATAAAAGAGAGGCTTGATTTTCACAGCCCAAGAAAGAGCTTTTTGGTTTAATGAGAGCTTTACAAGCCAACAAGTATTGGTTGGTTAATTGTAGGAAACTTATAGTTGAGACAGATGCTAAATATTTGAAAGAAATGCTAAGCAATTCTAGAGTAGGCCCTAATGCTACTATTATAAGATGGATAGAAGATGTTCTTCTCTATCATTTCACATTAAGGCATGTGCTAGGCAAGACCTTTAGTGTAGATGGACTGTCAAGGAGACTAAAGCAACCTGGAGATGAAGAGTATCCACCAGTTGATTCAGAATTAATGGATAAACCAAAGTCAATGTACTTTGAGTATCCAGACAAGGACAACAAGGTACCAGGATGGAAAAAGAGAGAGCCCTTAAAGCTTGAAGAGTTTGCAGACCAAATAGATACAAGAGGTGGCTATTTATATATAGTAGCTACTGATATCTCAGAGTTTAGCAAAGAACTGGAGCAAGCTAGAGCACAAGAAGAAGACCTTAGAGCTGCAGCTTTGAGTCAACCACAAGCCTCTAGAATGGATTCAGTAGTAGTATTATCCATATTTATGCCACTATTGCCCACAGAGAGCTTAGAGGAGGAAGATGTAGAAGAGGCATATGCCTATCTAGAATATAGAAAAGGTAGTGAGAGTAAAAAATGGGATAGCTTGTTACTAATTGTCAAAAGCTGGCTACAAGACCCAAGCTCAGAGCCCAAAAATCTACAAGGCTATGACATAGAAAGATTTAAGAAGTTTACTAAGCAGTTCTTCTTTGATAAGAAGAGCAGGCTGTATAGAAGGAATGTTGAAGAGAGGCATAAGCTAGTAGTAGATCTAGATAGGCAACTATTTATGTTGAAAGTAGCCTATGATGCTTTAGGACATAAAGAAGCTTATGCTATTAAGATGTTGATATAAGAAAGATTTTGGTAACCTGGCATAGATAGTGATGTGCAGTGGTATATTGGTACTTGTTATAGCTATCAAGTTCATCAGAAGACAATAGTCAACAGAGCACCAACTGTTACATACACTTCTTCTATTTTCTAAACCATTCACATTGATATCATGCACATAATAGCAGCCTCTAATAGTTGCAAGTATATTGTTTATAGAAGATGTGCATTGTCTTCTTGGATGGAAGGATGTCCTTTAAAAAAAGAAAACCATAAGACTATTGGTCAATGGTTGTTTGAGGATGTAATTTGTCATTGGGAATGTATTTCAGAGATTGTTACAGACAATGCTAGTCAGTTCAAATAAGTGATAGCTTGGTTGGAAAAGAAATATAGAATTAGAGGTATTACTATCTCTCCATATAATTCACCAGCCAATGATTGCATTAAACACCTACATTGGAATGTGAGGCAGGCTTTGTTTAAGGCTTATGAAGATAGAACTAAATGGTTTTAGTTTTTCTACTATGTAATGTAGAGTGATTGCATAACTATATGCCAAAGATTTAATTGTTTACTCTACTTCATGGTTACAAGATCTCATCCTATCCTTTCCTTGGATATAGTAGAAGCTACATGGCTGATTGAATTGCCAGACAGGCCTCTAATTACAGAAGAGTTAATTGAATACCATGCTCAAGCTTTAACCAAGCACTATCAACATGTAGAGGAGATGAAGGAGAGAGTTGGCAAAGAAAAACTCCAATGGGCTTTGAAGTTTGCAGAAGAGAATAAAACCTCAATAAAAGACTTTAACTTTAAGCCACTGGACTTAGTCTTAGTCAAGAACATGGTAATAGAGAGCTTCTTCAGTGCAAAGATGTCACTAAGATTCCATGATCCTATAGTAGTCATTACTAAGACTGGTGGAGGTAACTACATTGTAGCAGAGCTAAATGAGTCAGTTTGGCAAGCCTGTATAGCTACTTTTAGAGTTATACCTTATAAAGCTCATAAAAGGCTAAAGTTGCTTAAAAGCTTAGAACAATAAATAGACATCACTCCAACTAAGCTGAAGGAACTTAAAGAGGAACTAAAAAAGCCTATGGATACTATAGCTAAGAACATCTTACTTGAATCTGTAACTCTTTATGAACTATTAAATTCTGAGTTGTGAAAGTACAGCTGCAGGCTAATAAGATAATATAATATCTTAGTAATGCCTCATTAAACTTCACAAGCAGTATTTTGAGTCTAAGATATAATAGCCAATAAGAGTTTACTTAAAAAACAGTTTATGAAGCAGAAGGATAGGCAGATATTATGTATTAAAAACATTTGCATTGATATCTCCCAAAACTATGTAAAACTACATAAAAAGTCTAGATAAAGACTATGGAAAGAGTTTTACATAAGTTAGAATATAAGATGCACAGGTAATGATGCACTTGAGTAAGTGGAAGTACTATATTAGGCATTATGTTTCAGTTTGCCCATATATATGGAATTACCATATAGAAGCTAAATATGTCATTAGCATTACAACTGAGCATAGTAGAAAGTTATGCTATAATGCAGTATAAAATTAATGTGACAGTCTAAACACTTAGCTCATATAGCCAGAAATATATAGATGTAGCAAACTTTGATTATTTAATATTAGAGATGCCATTATATAATATAATATAGTCATACTTGACCTTGAGTTAAGTACTAATGAATGAAAAAACCATTCTTACAGAGAGTGAAATATTACTCAAAAATTAATCTTACAGATGCCTACAAACAGATGCAGATATGCACTAAAGATGTATGAAAAACAATCTTTGTATTTATCATGAGGACATTTATTAGCAATATAATGCAAATTGGGGATTGTAATGCCTCTGCAATACTTTAAAGGTTAGTAACCTTTATATTTCATAATGTAATCAGATAATTCATGCATATTTATCTAGATGATATATTCATCTATTTAGATTTTATTGAAAAGCATAAACAGGACCTTAGAGTCATGTTTAAATAATTGCACAAGTTCAAGTTGTACTTGAAATAGAAAAAGTGTGAATTATACATGCATAAAGTGGACTATCTAAGTTATATTTTTGACAAAAAGAGTATCTACCCAAATTAAGATAAACTTGATCATATATAAGAGTAATGCATATTATAAAACTATAACAACATCTAATATCAAGCTTTTTACCTGATGTAATGGCATATATGAGGCCACTCATGGCTATAACACAAATCAAGTCACCATTTAATTAGTATCTATTGCACTAGCAGTGCTTTGAAATAATTAAGTATATATGCTTAAAGATCTTTATTATTTAGCTTATTAACTTAAAATAAGAAGAGTCTATCTGGCTAATTTGTAATGTATTTAAGATGAGTGTTGGGGCCATATATAGCTAGAAAAGTAGCTGGCAGACATGCTGCTCCACAAGTTTTATATCTAAAAAGTTCATTACCATGCAATAAAACTATGTAGTGCATAAGCTAAAGACTTCAGCCATTCTTAAGCCTTAAGGCTCTCTTCAGATGGAAGAACAAACTGATGGGATACCTCATTCATATTATTATCAATTACAAGGTGCTCAAGTTTTTTAAGACTCAAGTGAATTTGTTACTCTAGCAGCAGCAGTAGACTAACTACATATTAAGATATTAGTTTGACATTACCTATATCAAAGGTAAACTCAACAAGATTGTAGACTGTTTATTATGCTACTTTGAGAGTGACATAGCTAGAGAGGCCTATGAGCCTCATTGTCACAACTCCTTCTGGAGTCCCCCAGAACAACCCCAGGACCTCACCCAGGACCCTCTCCACAACACATCCCACTCCTGCAACTACTAATGCCACCACTAACTTGCATCACAACCGACATCAGCCAACCCCCCGGAACCCTGCTTCATGGACCCTGGGATCGACCGCCATCAACTGCCGGATCACGCTACCCGCTTTTGGCCATCACACATCACGATCCCCCCATGCCAATTGATCATGCACCCCTCACGCATGATCCCAGTATACAGTCCCAGCTCGCTACTCAATGCCTTCCGGAAACCATTCCAGACACCCCAAAACTCTGAGACTGACCCCATAGTACTTATAGCATAGTTCACCACTGTATTTGTTAGTCTTGATATTACCTGAATTGTTGCATGCCCTTGGTTTGACTAGTATGCATTGACTGGCATGCTTTGACTGGCACGCTGGAATAATTGCATGCTTTAAGTTTGGTACGCACTTCGTGACTCTAAATTTACTAACTGGGTCTCATCTTAGAACCTCCGGTTCCGACTCGACCCCCACCAACTCTCAACCCCCCACAAAACCCCGAAACCCCTGGGTCAAGTTCCATTTCCCTGGAACCACCCTCCCTGTTCACGTCTTGAACCCTGGAGCCCTAACCCCAGAGTTCCAGACACCTGGGTATTTGTAGATCAAGTCCGCCTCATAAGGGCGTTGCTTTTCCAGAAAGCCCCCGAATCAGCAGAACCTGACATAATATCAAGACTCCTCCTTACACCATTCTTGATAGCTATGTATACTCACACCTACTACCCCACGGGCTACCAGACCGACCCTTACAGGCATCCGGTCCCAGATCATTACTCTGTGCAAACTCCCCGCCCCATCTACCCACCCCTCCCATACAAACCACCATACCTCCACCGCCACTGGGCTCCTGAC
>QLON01003506.1:0-10074 GCA_003313675.1 Termitomyces heimii
CATCGGATGTGAATTGAGTGTCCCGGATCCGCAGGGTCATTGAGGGGTTGGGGAGAGGGAGATGCGTGGACTTCGTCGAGTAATTGATGCAATTCTTTGCGGAGGATTGTATTGCATTGATACATTGCCATAGTCTGTTCTGGGAGTTCTCCTCGTGTGAGGTGATCCCCAAATTCGACCAAGCAGTGGGCCCATTCCTCTGGAGTGCCTACGAAGTCATTGTGTCCGAAATCCGTGAGTAGCGCCCTCACCCACCTTGCAAAATCCTCCAGCGAGATCCGGAGCGAGTGTAGTACTTCATCCCGTTGCCGTTTGTACTCCTCGAGGTGTTGTTGTCCTACGGGCGAGGGAGGGGTCCTAGCGGGTGGGGTGGCAGTCAGGTAATGTCGAGGGGGGTAGTCGTGGTTGGGGGGTCTCCGAGGTTGGGGGGCGGGGCGCTGATAGCCGTAATAGGGGGTAGGTGCAAAGGGGCCCTTGCTGGGGGGTACCAGGCGAGGTCCGTTGGGAACTGGTGGGGTCTCCGGCAGGCCTCCCGGGAAGCTCTGGTACGAAGGGGCCTCCACTGGTCGTGCCATGGCTAGGTTGGGCGGGGAGGCCCGGCTGACCGAGGGCCCCAGATCGTAGAGGGATGGGTTGGGGGCCCAGTGGCAGTGGAGATATGGTGGTTCGTACGGGAGGGGTGGGTAGGTGGGGTGGGGAGTCTGCGCGGAGTAATGATCTGGAACCGGACGCCCATAAGGGTCGGTCTAGTAGCCCGTAGGGTAGTAGGTGTGAGTATACATAGCCATCAAGAATGGTGTAAGGAGGGAGTCTTGATATTATGTCAGGTTCCACTGATTCGGGGGCTTTTCAGGAAAGCAATGCCCTTACAAGGCAGACTTGATCTACAAACACTTGGATGTCTGGAGCTCCGGGGCTAAGGCTCTGGGGTTCAAGACATGGACAGGGGGTGATCCTGGGGAATGGAACTTGACCCAGGACTTTGGGTGTTTTAGAGAGGCTGGGAGTTGGTGGGAGTCAAGTTGGAACCAGAGGTTCTAAGACAAGACCTGGTTAGCAAATTATGAGTTGCAAAGTGCATACCAAACTTAAAGCACATGATTATTCCGGCATGCCAGTCAAAGTGTGCCAGTCAGTGTGTACTAGTCAAGCAAAAGGGCACACAACAATTCAGGTAATAACAAGACTAACGAATACAGTGGTGAACTACGCTATAAGTACTATGAGGTCAGGTCTTGGGGTTCCGGGGTGTCTGGAATGGTTTCTGGGAGGCATTGAGTAACGGGCCGGGAATGTATACTTAGATTGCACATGTGGAGTGTGTGATCAATTGGCGTGGGGGGGTTTGTGATGCATGATGGCTGGAAGCAGGTAGCATGATCTGGCGGTTGATGGCGGTTGATCCCAGGGTCTGTGATGCAGGGTTTCCAGGGGTTAGCTGATGGCAGTTGTGATGCAAGTTGATGGCAGCATCGGTAGTTGTGGGGGTGGGGCATGTTGTGGAGTTAACAAAAGAGGGTCCCGGGTGAAGTTCCGGGATTGTCTCAGGGGACTCTGGAAGGGGTTATGACATCACCCCCCCCTCAGCGCCAAGACCCTCTGAGGCACATGTAACCAGTGGTTTAGACTGGGGTCCCACTTGTGGGATCCAGCATCTGACCTGCCACATATTGAAAAAAAAAATTTACTATCAACTCAATTATGTCACACACACCAATGCATTCCCCAATGCCTCTGGCTACTAATGAAGTAGCCCCCCTGATTGCGTGGGAGGCCCAGGACATGCAATACTGCATACATGTGGCCATGCTCATTCAACATGAGTGTTGCCACATTGTCTGTTTACTATGACTGACCTTCCTTTTCCAGAACTATACAATAATCTTGCCCCAGAGGTGGGTCCTAGCTAGCCCCTGGAGCCTGCTCCCAATGCAGACCTCAGTGTCCTCCCGGAGCCCCATCCAAGTTGTCCTATACCCACCTTTATGCAGAAGACTGTCCCTCCCCCTCGTCCGCAACCCCCTCCCCATCCTAGGCTGTCTGCCCCTTGTTTTTGTCATTCTGGGATGGTGATCGGAGCTGTTTCTGAGGTTCCGGAGAGCCGTTGTGTTGCGTGGGTGGCCGTAACCCAGGAACAATTTAGGGAGGCCCTGGAAAGGCTTCAGAGTCTGCCTGCTCACGCCTGGTATATGAGCAATGGACCAGTGAGTGGTCTCTTATTCCAGGTCTCTTTGCTAATTTTGGTGCAGTGCTTGCACTGCACCTGGTGATGGGTCCCAGGCCCCTTGTCCCACTGGGACATGGCCATGTGTGAGGCATGTCATCTTAACTATGAATGGTGTTTCATGTCAGCACTATGGAGGGTGCACTATATTTCTCAGGAGCAGGGGTGGCTGTTGGGGGGAATTACCTGAAGGATGGGAGTCGAGGAGTGGGACTGGATAGTGGAGCCAGTGGGGAAGGTGCCCGCAAAGGCATCTGGCAGGGGTTTGGGGAGTTGAGAGGTGGGGAGTCGGGGTTGTCCTGTAGTCCTAATCACCTGTCGAGCAACCCAGGCCAGGACCAGCAGTTGCAAGGGCTATGGGGGGCACTCAGACAAAGGGAAGAGGTGGGCATCACCCAGTCCCTCCTCAGGGCCTTCTAAGAGGGTGCATCTGCCTATGGAGACCCCGTCCCTGGATTCACTAGCATGCCTCTCCCTGGCAACCTTTTCCCCATTATCCGGGTGGCTGCTGGATGCCAAGGTGAGGATTTAGCAAGAGTGTTTGGGGCAGGGTGAGTGCAAGGAGGGGGCAAGGAAGGAGGCATTGCATTACAAGGCAGCTGTCCTGGAGCTGGAAGAGGTGAGGGTGGCCCCAGGGGAAGTCAAGAGTTAGGCAGGGCCCCCGGGGCAGGGTTCATCAAGTCTGGAGCTGGTCAAGGCCCTGCATCAGGACATGGTGATTGGGCGTATGGCCTCCCTGAGTGAATTGTTCCCTCTTGCAGTCAAATCAGTACTAATGTCCCCAGGTTTAGCTCAGAAGCATCACCTGCTCCTAGACAGGGCTGCTGCAGCGCTCTTGTCTCTGCAGGAGGGTGTGCAGATGGAGGTGAGGAATCCCAGGGTGGAGTGCGGCCTGGACCTGCTGGGGAGATTAGTGATGGCCCACCACTGGAGGAATGTCCTGGCCCCAGAGTTGTGGTTCAAGCGGATCCTGGATGAGGGCAAGCAGCTCCTGTCCTGGGACCAGCTGGCAGAGGAGGTATGGTGGGATTACGGTCGGAGGATGGAGGAAGGTTTCTGGGGCTGGCTGAAGGGGGGAAAGGGTGAGGGTAGTTCAGGGCCTCAGGCCTAGGAGTCCCATTTTCTTGCCACTGTCCATAGGTTACTATATGTGTATGGTCACTGTCTGTAGAATATTGTAAGTATAGAATGTATATAATTAGTCTCCTAGAGTTGAAAAACAGTATCAGTAAGGTGGTAGCAAAACTAGAAAAAGCACCTTGCCCAGGCTCAGGGGCACTACTGTGGAAAAGAACTAAAAGGGAGGTAGGGTTTTAAAGAGGGGAAACAGAAGGTATACATGAGAGTTGAATCCCTACTAAATTCAGAGGCAGGAGTTACACCTGCTACTGCTGTCTGTGAGTTCTGCACCCCAGAGGGTCATTTCCTGGGTGATGTCACTGGAAGTCCCAGAGTTTGTCAAGGGCGCCATTGAGGTTCCGGTGTGATTCCCAAGTATTGTCCTCTGGGCTGTACCCACGCCATCGTATGAGGAAGTGGAGTCATCCACAAATGTTCCAGGAGTCAAGGATATCTTTAACCTTGTAGTGGTACTTGTCCTCAACTTCGACTAGGGGAGGGAGTTCAGGGCATTGCTTAGGAAAGGGGTCTGGAGGGTGTCTTTCCAGGAGGCAGATGTGAAACACCAGGTGCAAACCTTTAAATCCTGGAGGGAGCTTAATCTTGTAGATGTGGGATGAGACTTTCTTCAAGACCTTGAACAGGCCAAAGCACTTGTGATCAAGCTTTGGGGAGGGCCAGCAGGTGTGGAGGTGGCATCAATCTAACCATACCTTTGTCCTGGGGGTCCAGTCAGGGGTGTCTTCCCATTTTCAGTCAGCATGTTTTGCATAGGCCTGGTTTGTAGTGTCAATTTCCTCCTGGAGGAATGCATAAAGAGACTGAAGATCCCGGGTGACTTTGTGAGCAACATGTGATGGAATGTCCCAGAGCAAGAACATCAGTCGGAGGTGATATCCTTTGTTAGCAAAGAAAGGGGTCACCCCAGTGGCAGAGTGTGGCATGTTGTTGTAGATGAATTCAGCTAGGGGGAGCTTGGTGCGCCAGTCATTCTGTAGGTAGTTGACGTACAGCTGGAGGTACTGCTTGAGAGACTGGTTGATTCTTTTGGTTTGACCATTGGTTTTGGGGTGGTAGGCAGTGGAGAGACTGGCTTTCACTTCAAGGGCCTTGCATAGGGAAGTTCAGAATTTGGATATGAAGAGTGAGCCCTAGTCAGAGACGATGTTATCCAGGAGCCCATATTTGGCAAAGACATGCTTGAGGAATAGCCGAGCAAAGTCCAGGGCAGCATCCGTGGTGTGGCAGAGGAGGAAGATGCCCTATTTGGTTAATCTACACATAATGACAAGGATGGCATCAAACCCTTCTGATTCTGGGAGTTCGACAATGTGATCTATGGATATGAAGGACCAGGAGTGTCGTCTGACTGGCAGGGGTTTCAGAAGCCCATAGGGTTAGTGTCAGGGGACCTTGGCTTGGAGGCAGGGTTTGCATAATCGAATGTAGCAGGTCACATCCTTCCTCAACCCTGGCTAAAAGTAAGCCCAGGAGATAAGCTGGAGAGTCTTACATATCCCAGGGTGTCCCTGGAGCTTGTGGTTGTGGTGTTGGCAGAGAACATTGTAGCAGAGTCAGGTGTGATCCGGGATGTAGATGCAGCCATTCCGGAGGAGGAGTTTTTCATCAGGGGACAAGAAGAAGGCAGGGTCCTGATCGGTTCTGTTGGGGGGGTTGCGAAGATCATGGTCAATGAAATACTTGTCCCAGGGGGCACAGCATATCTGGCTCAAGATTCCTTCATCATTCAAAATCAGTACGGCATTCAGATGTTTGGGGGGAATCACCACACAATGATTGAATGCATTATGTTCTACCTCAAATGATTTCTTGGGGTAGACATCCAGTTGTCAGATGAGGGCATCAGATTTAGCTCTAAGTTGTCCTGGATGATACTGGATTGTAAAGTTATACTCTGAGAGGATCTTGGACCATTGGGCCTGCCGTTGGCTGAGTTGCTTGGTCATGGTAAAGTACTGCAGATTGTTGTGATCCAAGTAAATCTGTATCTGGTGTTAGGCTCTTTCCAGGTAGGCTCACCATTGTTTGAAGGCTTCAATGATGGCAAGGAGCTCCTTATCATAGATATCATAATTGAATTTGGCATTGATCATGGACCGGGTGTAGAAGGCAATTGGCCAAGGCTCCCCACCATTGGCTTCCATCTGTGAGAGGATTCCAGTGATGGTATAGTTGGAGGCATTGCATTCTAGGATGATCGGGAGGGCGGGGTCATAGTGCCAGAGTATGGGGGCAGTGGTGAAGGCCTCCTTGAGTAAGTTAAAGACACTCTGGCACCTACTGTCCCAGTTCCAGGCCACGTCCTTGTATGTGAGCTGGTTGAGGGGTTTTGTAATACTGGAGTAGTTATCTATAAACCTCTGGTAGAAGTTAGCAAAATCCAAGAAGGACTGCACTTCCTTGACGTTCCAGGGTTGTGGCCAGTTGACAATGGCCTTGACCTTGTGGGGATCCATGTGAATGCCCTCTGGGGATATGATGATGCTGAGATACTCAACCTCTTCTGTGTGGAATGAACACTTCTTGGGCTTGGCATGGAGGTTGTGCTCCTGGAGGCGTCCCAGGACCTGCCGGACATGCTTCTGGTGATCCTCCTTTGAGTCAGAGTAGATGAGGATGTTGTCCAGGTAGATGATCACAAAAACGTCACTCATGTCGTAGAAGATGTCATTCATGAAGTATTGGAATGTGGCAGGGGAGTTAGTCATTCCAAAGGGCATTACAAGGTATTCAAACAAACCATACTGCATGCGGAACATGGTTTTCCACTCATGTCCCAGGGCGATGCAGACATTGTTGTAGCCGGAGTGGAGGTCAATTTTTGTGTAAACCTTGGCACTGCGGAGTTGGTCGACCAGATTGCCAATGAGTGGAAGTGGGTAGCAGTTTTTCTTAGTGATCTTATTGAGTTCTCAGTAGTCGACATAAAGTCAGAGCAAATCATCCTTCTTCTTGGCGAATAGAACTGGGGCTCTGGCAGCAGAGGCAGAGGGTCAAATGAATCCCTTCCCAAGCATTTCATCGAGGTAGTCCTTGAGGGCCCAGAGTTCGACTTCCAACATGTTGTAGACCTTGCTAAAAGGGAGAGTGGTCCTTTCTTCAAGGTCAATCATATAGTTATAGGGGTGGTGAGGAGGAATTTCTTTAACATTGCCTTTGGAGAATATGTCAGCAAACTTGTGATACTCTGGGGAAACTACTTCTTGGAGGATCTGTTCCTCAGTTTTCCTTTCTGAAGGGATAGCATCCCCTTATAGGTGTTCTTCCAGGGGAGAAGGCAAGGTATGCAGCTGAAACGTGAGGGCCCTGTCCCTCATAGGACAGGTGAAGGGGGCAGCTCCAATGATTCTAATGTCGAATGTATTTGGATCGATCAGAGTTGTGGATGCATCGGCTGAAGTGAGTATGGCATGTGTCTGAGGCCAGTCTGGGTAGTTTGCCCCTTTGTGTCTGTTCCGAGGAATATTTGGGGGTTGAGTGGGGGCCTTGTGAGTTTGAATAGGTGTTGGCAGAATATGGCTAGGGGGCATGGTGGCTGCTTTGGTGGTGTGGAGCACCGGATTGCTTCCCAGGGCCCGGAGGTGCATAATGGTCAGGGGGTGGTCTTCAGGTCCCAGGAAGGTCATCATGAGCATTCTCCAATTGATGTCGGGGTTCATGCTATGTAGCCAGAGTAGTCCCAGCACCATCAGGGTTGATGTATGGAGTTACATGACCAGGAAGTTGGAGGTAAACTCATAGCCATTGTTTAAGGTCACATATCCCAAGTGAGACCTTAGGATGGGGCCAGAGGAGGAGGGGGCACTGTCAAGGCATTGCAAGCCAAGGGGTTGGTCGAGGGGGTCGTGGGGAAGGTCAAGAGTGTTACTAATGAAAACTCTGGTAGCTCTGCTGTCAATGAGGGCTGATATCAGTCCCAGGGTACCATTCAGCCTGGCATTGATAATAAAGAATTGGGACAAGTGAGACTGGAGCCTAGGGGGTGGTGGGGATCCATCTAGGGAGTTCCTTGGAGTCAGTTCCAGAGAGTACGGAATATCAAAGGGGAGTTGCTGGCTGTCGGGCATTGGCTTCCAAGTCAGGCAGAGGGTGAGATGTTACCAGTCAATGCAGGGGTTGGTGTCCTGGAGCCATGGAAGCCCCAAGACCAGGGGTGCAGAGGAGTATAGTTTAGTAATCAATATCTGGAGAGTGTGAGTCTGTCCATTGGCAAAAGTAATGGGCATATGCACGAAGTGAGTGACGTCCCCTACTGTAGAGGCATCCCCGTCGAAGAGGCAGAGCCGCACTAGAACTGGGAGTTATTGAGCAGGTTCTGGGGCAAGGGTAGACTATGTTTTGTCAATAAAACACTGTTGATGAGGATGTTGAGGGGGGTTCTGGAGGGAGTGAGGTGGGTTTTGAGGAGGAGGGAGTGCAAAGAGTGGGAGGGTAGGTAAGCCGTGTGGGTGTCCTGTGTGAGTGTCATGGAACGGAGATGCGAGACCAGGGCAGAGAAAATATTGGGGTTAATTCCATGATTTAGGGCATCTTTCAGGTCTAAATTGCTGAGTCATTTCCTAAATATTCATAGGTGGCATCCTCCCCTTCAAAGGTCCAGGTGGCACATCCCATAACCTGTCATTGGAGACACTCAGAGATGAAGTGGTCTTTCTCACCACAGAGTATGCAAACTCCCTCCCTCCTCTGTTATTCCTGCACATCCTTTAGAACCTCAATCCAGGGTTGTCTCTTTCTTGGGAGCCAGTTGGCCTAGAGGGCCTCTTCATCCCATTTGTCAGGGAAGTTGTGACCTTCGAAGTCTTCTGGGGGTTCCTTAGGGCTTAACAAGTTGCCTGGGTCATTGGCGGCCACAGCAGCATTGAGTCAGGCCTAGGGGCAGGTGCCACTACCAGAGTTAGTGTTGGGTGGGTCATGACTCACTGGGGATCTGCTGCCAGGGAATGCAGGAGGGTTATTGCTTTGGGTTTGGGGGTTGGGGTTTTTGCTAGAGGACCATGGACTTTCTCCTCTGGGGTTCCAGGGGGCTCGGAAGTTTGAGTACTCACTGCAGTCTTCCCAATATCATTGGTTAATTTGCATGATGAAGGCCTTGTACCTGTTGTAGGAGGGTTGTTTCGGGGTGAGTCAGAGGATGTCCTTGATATGTTGTGGCAGTGCGCAGCAGAGGGTGTACTGGAGGGCACTGTAATTCCAACCTGTCTCATAAGCTTCCTTTTTAAAACATACAATGAAGGTGGTGAAGCATTCTTTGGAGTGCATCCAGAGGTTGAAGAGGTTGTCCTTGGCCTTGGCCATGGTATTGTAAATCCCAAACTTCTTGGAGAACTCATTGACAAAGGCTTGCCAGTGAGAGAGTGCCAGGTTGTTGGGATTGAACTGGATGAGGGCGGTGTAGTGGTCAAAGATGATCCCCTGGAGGTACGAGGTGGCAAAGGCCACCCAGGAGCTGTCAACCTGAAAAGTGAGTGGCTTTGCCTGAAACATATTAAGACATTGGGTGAGGAATATATGCCATTTTTGGGGGTCCTGGCCTGTGAAGGCATTGGGCTTTTGAATGTCCAGATGCCCTTTGTGGGCAAGGGCATCACAAATGTTATCAAGTCTATTGCTGTTGCAGGGAGGGGGGCTAGCATTATAGTAGTAGTAGTGGTTACCCCCCCCTCTTTATGGAGGGAAGGCACAGAGGATGGGACCCCACCCACCTGGAGGGCCTCCTCCAGGCAGCTCACCTGGGGGTCCGCACTCAGGAGGTCTGTTGTCCCAAGGGAGTTCATTCTGACCTGAGGGAGGCCTGGGTCTCCATACAGGTGGCAGCAGAGGGGGCTGGTGGGAGTTCGGTGGTGTCGGGTCAATTTGAGAAGGGCCAGGGGCTGGGTCAGATGCCAGGTTGCATGGAGGACATTCAACCTGGGAGGGTCACACTTGCATCGGAGGTCGTGGAGGGTTCCATAGGTTGAAGTGAGGCAGCAGGTTGCAGTGGAAGCTGAGTTCCGGAGGGGCTGTGCCAGGATGGCTGTGGGTGCAGGTGCAGGAGGTTGTCCATTGTTGCCATGCGTGGGCTCGTCAATGTAGCACAGCATATCATCTGTGCTAGTGGTGTCTGCCCGGGGTCTGCCGGGGTTTACTAGGGGCAGGGGTTGGACATTGTCCATTTGCGGGAGCAGTTCCAGGGGCCTCTGGAGCTGTTCCCAGGTCTTGAAAGTGCTAGGGATGGAGTTAGCTCTATGGCAAGTTGACAAGCCTACTGTATGGGTGGCAAGCTGGTCAAATAGTCCTCCTGCTGGGTTGAGGGACCACAGTATGGCCGAGGCATTTTGTTGTTCTTCCCATTGTTATTGCTCCAGAGTGGGGACCATGGGGGCTGCTGGAGCAGGTTCCGGGGGTTCCCATCAGATGTGAATTGAGTAACCCAGATCTGTGGGGTCGTTGAGGAGTCAGGGAGAGGGGGACGTGTGGACTTTGTCAAGCAGTTGATGCAATTCTTTGCAGAGGATCATATTGCATCTATATATTACCATAGTCTGCTCCAGGAGTTCTCCTCGCATGAGGTGATTCCTGAATTTGACCAAGCAATGGGCCCATTCCTCCAGAGTGCCTATGAAGTCATTGTGTCTGAAATCTGTGAGTAGCACCCTTGCCCACCTTGCAAAGTCCTCCAGCAAGATCTTGAGTGAGCAGAGTGTCCCATTGCCATTCGTACTTCTTGA
>QLON01003510.1:0-11379 GCA_003313675.1 Termitomyces heimii
AGATTGGGTACAATGATATGTATGTACAGAAACAACCTGTCAAGAAAAATTCATGAAGAGGGCATCCCTGCGCAAAGGAGCGATCTTAAACAAATGTAGATTTAGCCAAGCTACTGATATACAGAGTGCCGCATAAAATACTAATAAATCTGGTTGATGCTGAATGTAAGAGGTTCGGACAAAGGTTCAAGAGGACTACAACCAAGCGATGGGAAACATTACTTGGGCACAAGAACTAGATACATATGTGCATAGATTCACGCCTAGGGCTTATGATACAAATACTTCCTACCACCTTGGATAATCAGATCATGAAGAATGAGTCACGGCTTTTGCAGAGAAATACAGTACATACTGTGGCGTGGATTCAATCAGTCCTAGATCCCAGACTCAGATTGAAAGACAGGAAGATAGAGCTCCAAGCATGTGGGTGAGCTACGTGGGACGGAGGAAGTCTCAGCTCTAAGCATGTACTGAGAACAATCAAAGTGGGGCATGAAATGCGGGAATGGAGGGTGACATGGCATCTTTGCAACAGCAGATTGTTAAATTCTGGAGTCGATCTTCCTGGTGTTCCATCGTTTACTCAGGAATAAGAATCTATTTATGTATAGGCGACATTGCCAAGTGGTCTAAGGCGCGAGAAGCAGGTGTCTTTCCTATCTAGTCTTTTGGGGCACGAGCTTGAAACATCACTGTCATCATGGACTCTTCACATATGTTTTTTTCCTCGTTCCAGTTAGGAGACAGAAGACGAGAAAACCCACTGGAGAAAGGAAAATGCTTTTGATATCGATCCACAATGTGAACTGTGATGAGAACATAAATTGTGCAAAAATATGGTTGTAGATGAAAAAATTACAAACGCGTGCAGCCTTCCGTCGAGTTTTCTCTGGTGTCATTAATGAACAAGCCACCGTTCCCAGTTGAAGTACGCCGCATAAGCACGCTGTTGATTACACGTCTTATCATGGCCGCTACGGGATGTACGTTTCTTGACACTGCGTTGACGTTTGCAGGTATTCAAATCTGGATAGTAGACATGCTGTATAAACGTCTCGAGCCACAGCGCAAGTCGCCCGCGCAGCCAAGGTCAGAGGAAATTGGACAGGTGCAAACTAATTGTTCATGCAAAAGGAGTTGTTACTCATGAATGGTATGTTTAGTACGTGTACCATACCCTATCCCCATCTAATTAAAGTGATCGCAAGTCCAAAGCGCCAAACCGAGACAAGGGCGTGTACTCGGTACGCGTGCGGGGTTGAAGGAATGGTCATATTCTGCGTATGCAGTGCCGGAGCCGAAGCTGGTCGAGATTGCGATGCGCGCAGTTCCCTCGTTAGCACAGACACCGGCACCTCTCACGCGAAAATAACTACATCTACCATGCATCGTGCCCGCACCAGAGTCCCTCTCCAGGACTGATGGGCTCGTCGCGGACCCAATGTCCATCCAGGAGGTGTATGGCACAGCGGAGGTGCAGTGCACGATTAGCCTGGAGCTGTTCAAGGCACTCGTGTAAATGGGTGTGAGGGCAAGCCTGTATTTGGAAAAGGCCAAGGTCGTGAGGGAGGTAGAGGGCGTCGAGAGGGCGCAAAGAAGGTGGAGAGAGAGTAGATGGGGCTGGGGCGGTATAGAGTGCGGAAAGGCGAGTGGGGGGTACAGGTGCGACCGCCCGAGGTACATAAGGCTGCGGAGCACAATGTCAGAGAGGACATACTTGTAGAGCTTGGAGGTGAGAAAGGAGCTGGAGCACGAGGAAGGGCATTGAGTGAGCAGGGCAGTTAGGGTCTTACTCGACATCTGCTCCATCTGCTCTGGCCCTGACAACAATCTCTGCACATTACGCTGGCACGGCAACAGTGCCTTCTTTGCTCCACGCGCTGCCGGACGTTGCGCGTGCTCGACCGCAACGGACAGCTCCAGACCACGTCGGAGGCTGTCCCTGGCCTCGAACACACCCTCGCATGGTGCCTGTATGAGAACTTGATGTTACGTCCCAGCGATCTGGGTTCAAAGGCAGTGGTGGTATGGTGTTTCTTGAGAGGATTGTGTTGATGCATCGAGGGTCTGGGATTAGAGCTGTGGGCTGGCAAGTGCATGGAGGTTGGCAAGGGGGTAGTATGCGTGCGGGGCTGAAGAAATGGTCAGTCTGCATATGCAGTGCCAGCACCAAAGCCGGTTGAGATTGCAATAGGTCATGTACGTCTTGTGGAATAAACATTTATGCGTTACGTGAAACGTGTGAGGTGTGTTGAGTACGCACTGCGGAAGATGATGGAGGCGATGCCGTGCCTCCCACTTTCCTTCCGCTATTGCTCTACACCTCCGGAACACCCATACTCTCCAAGGTACTTTCCACCTCGCTTGTGCCCTCTTGATGCCCTCTACCTCCTTCGCAACCTTGGCCTTCTCTTCCAAATATACGCTTATGCTCTCATGCACGCCCATTGGCACAGGCGCCTTAAAAAACTCGGGGCCTATCGTGTGCTGCACCTCTCACGTGTCGTCCACTTCCTAGATGGACACTGGGTGCACGACTACTGGCCCATGAATCTTGATGAGGGACTCTGGCACGGGAATGAGGGCGTGGTTGATGAAGCTGTTTTCGCACGAGAGGGTGCTCAGCTTATACTCACGTTACACAAAGTCGGTACTTGTAAATCTCGCCGCACCCTGTCCCCATCTAATTTGAGTAATTGCAAGTCCCAAGTGCTGAACCGAGACAATGCGTGAACCCAATTCACGAGCAGGGTGAAAGAAACAGTCACATTCTCTGCATGCAGCACTGAAGTCGGTTGAAATTGCGACAGGCCATGTACATCCTGCGAAATACATCTACTCATTATATGAGATGTGGGGAGTGTTGAGTACGCACTGCGGGAGGCAACGACGTCGGTGCTAAAACCTACTCCCTGGGGAGAAATAATTGGGATTTGGAAATAGTTGGGGGCACATATGTAACGTCAGCGTGGGTAACGGTGCCGTCACACGAGGAGTCTTCAGGCAATGGGCAGAACTGATCTAAGTCCTGTATTGCAAAAAAGAGCAACCTACTAGACTAGTGATGGGGTCCTTTTATAACCCGGCTAAATAAGTATCCGGTAACGGTTATAGTAGACACAGGAAGTGGGTGCTGTAATCACAAGGTAGATAAGAGAAATCAATAAGATAAGATAATAGCCTTTACATGCGCCCTCCAGGTATCGAGAACAAAGTGATGGATGCCTATTGAAATATAAGGTGAAGAACGTGTGAAGGATATGTCGAAGGAAAGTGCGGGCAAACGAATGATTTAGTATAAGTGAGTAGATGGTATGTATCTTGATTTTGGGGAATGGAGTAGATACCTCCCATTAGAGGTCGGCGAACTCCTCGAGCTCCATGTTTTCGTCGTCGATGGGTCCATTGGCATCAGAATACGGCTTGGTTATGCGGGCTCGCTTTGATTTGAATTGTGAACTACTGGAGGCGGTCGTAGGTAAGTTGAATCCCTCCGGGTGAGCTTCCTCAGCACATCGGCATTTGTTCTCCCTTTCTACGCAACGTGATTCAGATCACGCCTAATTGCGGACGGCCTCTCGGTGGGGTCGGAGCAGTGCATTTTTCATGCTGGCCCAAGCATCGCGGTTTAAGTCTCCCTGAGGGTTTATATTTCCGAAGGTGCAGAGTTTGGCATAGCGGTTCGTCAATAATTGGGAAAGTGGGGATAGAACGGGGCATGGGGGAACTGTCGTAGTCATAGAGATTGGTTTTAGGGTCACGGAGGATGAACTGGCATGGGTTATTGCCCTTAGAGTCGTTATAGGCTTGTGTGAAGGCGGTGTAACCGACAGGTTCAGTCAGATGCACAGTAGCACTACGGCGGCGAATGTCGGCATCGTAATCGACAAATTTTAGTAATTGAGCAGGGTGGACAATTAGATTTGGTTCTACAGCCGTTAGCTGTACAAAGCCATCGGGGCGCGTCGCTAGGAGTGGGTGTTGGGTATAATGGGATTTGGGTCAAAAGGACATGGTGGCAATCTGGGGCGTGGTGTAGTGAGGAAGACTGGGGGTTGAGTAATGATTTCGGAGCGGGGGCTCAACAAACTCGCTAGGTGGGTTGCGGAGGTACAGGTAGGACTCGTTCCTTTGTTTATATAGCTGGCAGAGTTCCAGAGATCCCAGGAGGATCTGGGGGTCATCTATAGGGGGTGTTCCTGGTTCCACATGGTAATTCATCAATGGTATCCACGCCCTGGACATCTAGGTACGGTGATAAGAGGTCGAGCTCTCTGACTTGGTCCAGCAGGAGCCAGCTTTTATCACTAGCTCGCCACAGTACCTCGAATAATTGACTTGGTTCGCGACCCTGAACGATTGACGATCTTATCAACAGCCCATTCTGTCTCCTGATCGGGCTCAGTCTCATTGACTATTTGGGAGTATAACCTCCCTGGGAACCGTCGGTCATCGTTGTGATGGTGGACTCTCAGTTTGGATGCGTGAAAGGTGTCATTGATCCCTCTCTGTTTCATGTGTGCAGGGAGTTGTACTCGGAACGAGTGGTTTCCGAAATCTTCTAGAAGTAAATAAGGCATCCAAATCCCCAAAACGTAAAGCTAACGTAAGTTCTTATTAGTTTGTCGCTTTTACCCAACTCTCTCGTCGCCTCGACGCACTGATCCTTGCGTTCTCCATGCACCAGGCTGAGCCGGAGGGTAAACCAAAATCAAAAAAACTTAAGGTAGTCCCCGCCGCAAGTCAGTCTGTCCTTCTTAATCGACGTTTTACATTCTTTCAATAGCCCACCACGTCTTGGGCAGCAAGGCAACATTAACCTTGCTTAGTCAGGTTGATGTTGTCCTCGACACCAACTTGCCGACAACAATGCCTGAGTCCTCTGAGCAAAGCTTCAAAAGCACCATGACGCTGTTCAATTGGCCACACAATGCCAACTCGCCAACACCATGGATGCGGATCGTCCGACACACTGTCTAACCCGTGCTATTCCTGCTCCCTTTCTCCTCATTTCGTCGTGCGTGCTTGTTTCGTCTTCCTTGGGCTGACGAGCAGAGTACGTGAGCGCGAGGCCTATGTTTTTCGTCATCTGACTGACTTTCCAACGTCGGTATTGTACAGTGGTCACCGAGTGATTGACTTCGTCATATCATAGTCATCTGCTTTATCATGCCTGCTGTCGACGGATTAACATCATGTCTGCCACATAACCACCCCATCACTCCTTGCTTTTGTCAGTATTCACTCATCTTTCGCCTCTTCTTCCCATTCGCTTCAAAGGAGTGTCTACCTATTGGTTCTGAGGAGGACTGAGGGATATTCATTCCCTTGGTTCATAGTTTTTCTGTTCTATAAAGGACGGCTCATTTCTGCTAAGCTAGGTCACTCTGCAATGGTCCGGCTTCGGAATTTTATTTTGTCTACTGTCTGTGGATTTCTTACCTTTCGCGATGCTGTCGGCCTTGTCTTTGGGCCTGTTGGTATGGATAGGCCTGCACCCACTGGAGGATCGATAGCCAACGACCAGCCCCCTAACTCTTTCTTCCAGGGTTCATCTCCTCCGTTTCCCACGAATAATTGGTGGGTTGGCTTTGGTGTCGGAGATGGCAGCGCGTGAGTTACATTTCACTTCGTCGTGACGATCAGATCGATATCTTTATCATGAAGTATCGTTGGCGGGCCGTTTCCTTATCAGAGCAGCCTGCGTGCTAATGGAATTCAGTTTGGAGTCTCAACTTCTAGGAACTTCGACGGGACATCCATCCATCAGCCAACACAGAACGACTGGTCTGTTGGTTTCGTGGAACACAATGGCAATGTTCAGAATCGCAAGGCCCTCTCTTGGGTGAGGTCTTCTGTCTACATATACTAAAGGCACTGCTCATCAGAACTCTAAGGACTCTCAATCCGTGACAATACAATATTTCACGGCGTCAAGCACGATGACAAGTTACCTAATACCGGGATCTCCTTACCTCACTTTCTCATATGCAGGAGCGACACCAAAACTTACAAGTGCCAACGGTCCAATTATATCTTTCGCTGGCAAGGCGCTTGACAGCGGCACTAGCAGTGAGTTAAATTGAGACAAACACCGAGTGGAATGTGACGCGTCTACCAGCCACTGTCACCGGTACTTCCTTTCAAGTTGTCAACCATGCTGGCACCTATATCATATACTCCTTGTCTGGCATGCTCCGCCTCACTGCGAATAATGCTGGTACGATCGTTGCTGGTGCCAAGTTCAAAGGTGTACTGCGAGTAGTGAAGCTTAGATCACCTTCCCACAAGGCTCTCCTCAATCAGTATGTTATGAACTACCCTACAGGTGTAAATACAGACTACGGCTTTAACGGAGACGTCGGCACACTTCGCTTCACGTGGACAGTGACTGGGAATGCGACCAATCTTCTCATGTTGACATGGCCTCATCATCGGTGTGTAGCCGTCAGGAAGTTTTCGTCCAGCTTCTGATGAAGATACGTAGCATTAAAATGCGGAACCCCAATTTTCCACCGACATCTTCTCTCTCGTATCTTACAACTAAAGGGTATATGTACCCCGCCTTGGGGAATGTCTGGAACTTGGTCTACAACCTCCCAACAATCACTTGGAATGCCCCTCGTACTCCTGATGCGTCCTGCACTCAGGATCTGATAGCTGGTCTACAGTATGAAATCGTTAACCTCCCCGCTGTCACGATGCCAGGAGACTTTTATTTCTTTGGTGGACGCTTAGCGGCAGTCTCGCGCCTGGCGCAAGTGCTTTTTTTCTTCATGTTTTCACTCGTGCCAATTTATTATCAGCTTGATCGCAGAACATGTTGGCCGGAATGATCTTGTACAGCCTGTCATCAATTGGCTGAAAGATTCAATTAGTTATATAGTTCGTCCCAACGGTATATATGTTACAATCTGGCTGCTGATCTAACTCATCCTTAGTTTAATTCAGCATCTACCGCGGTTCCAGCGTACGAGACTGGGTGGGGTGGGATCATCAATCGTGCAGGACACAACAACGTGTGGGTTGATTACGGAAATGGATATTACAACGATCATCACTTTCATTATGGCTACTTCCTTGCTGCGGCAGCCGTTATTGCAAAGTCCCAGTTTCTCCTTAGTCGCGGAATTATACTTCTGATTCAGCCTCTATAGACATGACAGTGGCTGGTTGAAGACATACGGGTCAAACATGACGTGGTTCCTCCGTGACATCGTCAATCCGTCGAGAAAAGATCCATATTTCCCTGTTGCACGATGCAGGGACTGGTTCGCCGGTCACTCGTGGGGTATACATCTTTTTCTTCGGGTGTATAGGCTTTAAGCTAACCTTTGTAATACGAAGCCTCTGGAATCGCCAATGGTGGGGGTGGTCGCGATCAAGAGTCGATTGGCGAAGCAGTCAATGGATACTACGGTGCACTTCTCTGGGCCGATGCCACGAACAATGGCGATATCAAGGACTACGCACGGTTGCTGATCGCCACAGAACAACACGCTGCACAAGTGTATTGGCACCTCTATCCCACGGCTAGCGCCACAGATAGAGATCAGCCATATCCTGAACAAGGTCTTCGTAATCTCGTTACAATGGGCAATGTCATGGACTGGCAAGCAGGTGCATGGCTGTAAGCGTCTCTCCATTTTGATAGTTAGGTGCCTCTTCCAACCTCGTTTATAGGTTTTGGGGAGACCAAAAGGTCGAAATTGCTGCTATCCAGATTTTGCCCGTGACACCAATCAATGAATACATGTATGATACAGCTTGGGCACAGGCTGTTCACGATTACACGCTTCAAGAATTAAACAATGCTACTTATGGCGACGAATGGAAATCCGTGATCTATCTTGCATACTCTCAAGTAAACCCGGTGGCTGCAGCACAACTTTCCTCCTCATTAACGTCATGGGGTACGGGAAACACTTTTAGTAATCAACTTTACTTTTTGTCCACTCGTCCTGGAGCATCCAACGTATGTGCCTCAGCACCTTCTAATCCCATCGGCACCTTCTACATCCAGTCCGTCACCACCAATGCATATGTCACAGCATCTACTCTTCCGGACCTCATTGCGACTTCCACCTCCCAAAGTCTTGCTGCCAAATTCGAGTTTGCATTTGCTCCCAACGCAGGAACCATCAAGGCGGTATCTACGAACCAATTCGTTACTGCAGACATCAGCGGATCATATACCATTTCGGCCTCCCGTGGCACCGCATCCGCGTGGGAAATGTTCATAATACGTCCGAAACGTGATGCAGCAAGTGGCGTATATTCCATAATTGCCGCATCCAACAAGCGATATGTGACACTCAGAAACAATAGAGTTCTGATTAACAATGGAGCTACTGAGTCAAGTAGCGCGGGATTCAGGCTCATTTCAGCTTAATATACTACAATGTATAGATAATTAATTTCCTAATTTACCTCCTTCTAAAGGAAGGGAATCTCAGAGGTGCCCTATAAAGTGAAAATGTCATGTGTGGAGTTAGCATGCATATAATTGCATAACAAGCAGGAGGTATAGGAGGATTCAAAAAGTAAATGGTTGTCCTGAAAGAAGGGACTTCATAGGCTCACATGAGCTCACCTGAAAGGGTGCCCACTTGAATCGGTGATCATCTTTACAATGAAATCAAGTAAGTTAACTAAACAGTTTGCAATTCCAACCAGGAAATCCTGGATGGGATGCACACAGTATCAATCTAATTGGTGTTGAAATTAACTAGTATCAACTCTCAGTGTTGAGCAAGTAACTTACTCAGCCTTGACATGCCAGGGAAGTTACCATATCTGAACAGTGTGTTATAAGCCACACTGGTATTTAGTAGTCTTTATTTTTTTAGTTACTTATCTTGGGTATGGAAATATTTCATCCTCAGTCAAACACTTATCTTAGAGTGACTGAGGACTAAAATGGTGTTTTACTCTACAGGTCATAGGCCCCATTAGCACTCCAACTATGTTGAACCACTGCTCTGACAATTGACTCATACATACAACTCCCACACTCACAATACCTCCCACAACACCACAAAATAACATTCACTAACTCATCAAACTCTCCAAACTTCCCAGAAGAAGTACACTTCAATGGAACTAACTATATCACATCCAAAAATCATGTCTTAATTATTATTGCAAGAGCACATGGTGCCTATGGCTACTTAGACAAAACAATCAAAAAACCCAAGCAACTCAGTTCAGCATCCAAAACAACCAATGAGAAACCTATCAAAAAGAAGCCCATAGAATGGTTCTCAAAGGACCCATCCATAGAGGAATGGGAAGAGAGGGATGCCTGGACATTGGGGTTGATCATTTACAATATCAAGAATTCTGTAGGTCTAGGAATTAAAATGGATGGTATGGCAGCAGAAGCATAAACCACCTTTACTGAGAACTATGGAGTATTTTCCAAGATAGCAGCAATGAACATCAAAAGGCACCTATGAGCTACAGAGTTTTTGAATAGAATGGACTTCCTGAAGCATGTTGAGGACATGAAAGAAAAATGGAAGTTAGCAACAAAGAAGGGTGCAAAAATAGATGATGCATTTTTTTGCACCATCCTACTAGCCTTGCTGCTGAAATTATGGAATACAGTAGTTGCAGGAGTGTATACGATGAAGTCATTGAAAGAAGTAATCATGGCACTCATGACTTATTAAGACTGATTAGTCTTATAAAAACAAAAGGCTGAGACCATGGCCACAGCTCTGCAGGCACAAATAAAACCAAAACTTATTTGCATCAATCCAAACTGTAAAAGGATGAGACATGCAATCAAAAACTACTACTGGAAAGGGGGAGAAAAGGAAGGTCTATTTTCCCCCAACTTCAGAAATAAGGCAAAAGTCAACAAGCAAATGACAAATAATCCACAGTCCCTATCTCCAGCAGCAAATGCAGTACCTCCACTACTCAACAATCAGAGACACTACCCATTACCAATGCACTGTCAGCTATTGTATGTAATCCTAGTGTCAGGTTCCACTGATTCGGGGGCTTTCCGGGAAAGCAACGCCCTTACAAGGCAGACTTGATCTACAGATACTCAGGTGTCTGGAGCTCCGGGGTTAAGACTCCGGGGTTCAAGACGTGAACAGGGGGGGTGGTCCTGGGGAAATGGAACTTGACCCAGGGGTTTTCAGGGTTTTGTGGGGGTTGAGAGTTGGCAGGAGTCGAGTCGGAACCGGAGGTTCTAAGATGAGACCTGGTTAGTAAATTTAGAGTCACGAAGTGCGTACCAAACTTAAAGCACGCGATTATTCCGGCATGCCAGTCAAAGCGTGCCAGTCAATGCATACCAGTCAAACAAAGGGCATGCAACAATTCAGGTAATATTAAGACTAACAAATACAGCAGTGAATTACGCTATAAGTACTACGGGGTCAGTTTCAGAGTTCCGGGGTGTCTGGGATAGTTTCCAGAAGGCATTGAGTAGTGGGCCAGGACTGTATACTGTGATTGTGCATGAGGGGTGCACAATCAATTGGCATGGGGGAATCGTGATGCATGATGGCCGGAAGCGGGTAGCATGAACCGGTGGTTGATGGCAGTCGATCCTGGGGTCTGTGAAGCAGGGTCCCCAGGGGTTGGCTGATGTCGGTTGTGATGCGAATTAGTGGTGGCGTCGGTAGTTGCGGGGGTGGGGCGTGTTGTGGAGAGGGTCCCAGGTGAGGTCCCGGGGTTGTTCTGGGGAACTCCGGAAGGGGTCATAACATCACTCCCTCCTCAGCACTGAGACCCTCTAAGGCGCGCATAACCAGTGGTTTGGTCCAGGGTCCAATTGTGGGATCTGGCACCTGACCTGCCACGTATCAAAAAAAAATTTTACTATCAGCTCAATCATGTCGCGCACACCAACGCATTCCCTGATGCCCCTGGCAACTAATGAAGTGGCCCCCCTAGCCGTGTGGGAGGCCTGGGATGCATGATACCGAGTGCGTGTGGCCATACTTATTCAATGTGAGTGTCACCACATTGACCGTTTACTCTGACTGACCTTCCTTTTCCAGAACTACGCCTTAATTTTGCCCCGGAGGTGGGTCCTAGCCAGCCCCTGGAGCCTGCTCCCGATGCAGGCTCCAGTGTCCTCCCGGAGCCTGCCCTCGATGTGGGCCCTGGTGTCCCCCCAGAGCCCCAACCAAATCGCCCCATGCCTACCTTTGCGCGGAAGACTGTCCAACCCCCTCCCCACCCTAGGTTGTCCGCCCCTCGTTTCCATCATTCTGGAATGGTGATCGGGGCCGTTTCTGAGGTTCCAGAGGGTCGTCGCATTGTGTGGGCGGCCGTAACTCAAGAACAATTTAGGGAGGCCCTGGAAAGGCTCCGGGGTCTGCCTGCTTACACCTGGTGTGTGAGCAATGG